>JAOTQE010067039.1:0-41915 GCA_025631205.1 Nesometra sesokonis
GCAAAATAAAAATAAGTATAAAATGAAATACTAAATAAATTGGTCTTAATTAATTCGAACGTTGAAAAAAAATATCATAATCTATTGATGTTAAATTAATATTCAAACTCTTAAGATTTGTGTCATTTTTATGGTTGCTGTTTAGCCCTGACAAATTTAGTGATCTAAATGCTTTACATGAAATAAAAACGCAGGCGTAAAGGCATTTTATCGTTCGCTTAGTGCCGAAGCCCCACATTGGGCGCCAAAAAGATGTAGTGGTTGTTCACTTTTTAACGAAAGTGCCACGTACGTCGCGAGCGTAAAAATCAACAAATACATATATATATATATATAACATACCGTATGGAGGCTTAGCAATTTTCGGTTCCGATGGCACACTTGGCTTACCAAAGCCTGCAGCATTTTTAGCACTCACACGGAATTGATATTCTTCTTTTTCATGGAGATCTGTCACAGTTAGTTTGGTATTAGTAGCATCAACGGTAGACACCTTGTTCCAATATGAACTCTGTTTAACCTTCTTTTCTACCAGATAATGTGTGATTGGAGATCCACCATCACGGGCTGGTGGCGTCCATGACACTACCATGCTCTTTGATGTTACGTCGGAAATAGATGGTGTATATGGAGCATCGGGAACATCTTAAAATTAAACATAAAGTATGTCAAAATTCCACTCTATCCTACAATAATTAATATAGATCATTATTTATTATCTTAAAAAATACTCTATTGTTATGTATTTGTATCTCGTATTTTGAGGATGTTCCTTGCAAGGACTACAGTACAAAAACTACCAATTTCATTTCTTTGCAAAATAATATAAATATATAAAATACAAAAGCACATCAATCACATGAATGAAGTCGCAATATAAAAACCCCTACTTTTCATGAATTAAGATATAAGCTAAGGACTAATCCAAAAACGTTTGTATTTACAAAATATATAATTTTAGGCTTAGATGTCTAAGATTTATTACAGGGTTGGGATTTTTTGGCACTAATTAATGTTGGATGTAAATTTAACACCAATAGAAAGTTGGCAAGTTTTTTTTAAAAATTAATATTGGAAGTAAATTCAATGCCTACCATAGGGCTTTTTGATAAGAACGCTAGCTGAAGCATCACTTGGTTTACCAACTCCGGCCTTATTCTCAGCGCTAACCCTAAAGGTGTAAGAAGACTGTTCTTTTAGGTCGGTCACTGTGTATGATGTATCCTTGACTTGCGATTTATGTGTCTTTGTCCATGTCGTCGAGTACTCTTCTTTCCTTTCCAAGATGTATCCAATGATTTTACTTCCACCATCTGAGACTGGTGGGTTCCAAGATAGTGTTACTGAAGATTGAGTTACATCACTAGTGGTAGGAGGTTCAGGTTTGCCAGGAACATCTGGAAAATAAACCATTTTGGATATTTAAAGTAGAAATTCAAGTCAAATACTAATGTGACAGAGCCAAGCCAAATGAGGCATAAGTCGCAAAGATAGTTTTCCACAATAGGCACAAACAAGAAAAGTTGTCAAATTTGTCAATATTTTGTTTATTTCAAAAACATACTTTAAACACTCCATTAACAATTTTCATGTATATGATAAAAAGTTGGTCAAAATATGCAATTTAAAATGCCTCTTCTTAGCCACAGTATACAATTTTTAAATGCATTTTTTTCTCACATTTTTTTCTCAAAATATTCTAAATGTTTGAACTTTGATTGTTCATAACTTTGCAAGGAAACATTGTATGAAACTGATTTTTTTCTTTTGCAAAGATAATAATGTCTAGTTTTATAATTCATAAATAACTCATTTTTCCAACGTATGCCACAAATTATATAGTGACAATAAACATAACTATCAAAGAGTTGGGATATTGCCAATGTTGCAACATTTAAGGCCAAAAATGTGTATAAAAACACAAATATACTCAGAAAGGTGTAGGTATACATACGGTATATCGTATGTCTCAGATTATAAAAATATGGGGTGCAGATGTAGCTTCTTAATGGTTAACATGTATGCCTGTCTGTCTTCAAATCCGGGGTTCAGAGTTCGAAACTGATCGTTTATTTTTATATCAGAGATTTGTTTTAAGAACGCATGGCGTATTTCTAATGTAAATAAAAATTAAACTTGATGTTGAATGTAAAATAGTTGCTTTTAAACATACCATATGGTTCTTTTGCTTTAGTAGGCGATGAAGACTGGCTGAACTTTCCAGTACCAGCTGTATTTACTGCGGCGACTCGGAATTCATACTCTGCGTTCTCTTTTAGTCCTTCTACCTTATATTTTGGTTTAGTTGGTTTCGCTACTTCCGCCCATTTACCCAATGACTCTCGTTTCTCCAATACATAAGCGGTTATTGCACTCCCGCCATCATTTGAAGGAGGCTCCCAATTTAATTGCATGCTAGAACTGGTGGTATCACTAACAGTTGGGGCGCTCGGTGCAGCTGGTACATCTGAAGTAAAATAAAACATGCTTGCTAGTCAGTAACGCGTTACAGATGTCACACAGTTGACGCTTTACTTACTGAATAAAATGTAATATTGCCGTATTGCCATCAGTTGTTTTTATTACTATAGGCTTTTCAGATAGCAAAATTCTAATTATAGGGTTGGGTTAACAAGAACGGTTAGAGTCTTGTTTTGTTTAAACATAGGTGCAGTAATCGATGTCAAATTAAAAAAAAAATCACCGTAAATTTAATTTGACAGACAACTTTGATAGGCGTAAACATAAACATGTGTTTGCTATGATGACATCACATTAATACCATACATGGTAATTACCATATATTGTTACATCAAAGTTGTTTTGTCAAATTAAATTTGGTAGTCTGGATTGAGCTACTATAGTCATGATAAAACATAATTTCCGAAAATGCCATATTATATCCAAAACTTACCTATAGCCACTTTGGTAATGACTTCATCTGTTTCATCACTCCATAGACTAGTACCAACTTTATTGATTGCCGCTACACGGAACTTGTAAGCAGTTTTGCCAGAAAGATCAACTACTTTGAACTTTGGTTCTTTGACAGTGGATCGATTTGCTTTCAACCACCTGTTCTTGGAAAGCTCGCATTTTTCAACGTTGTAACCAGTTATACTGGTCCCGCCATCATTCACTGGAGGCTTCCATTGAAGGTTGACAGAGTTTTCGGTAATATCAGTGGCATCAGGTTTGCTGGGTGCTTCTGGAACTGTGAATGTTCGCTTACATGTGTCACTTGGTTTTCCCACACCAACTTTGTTTTCAGCAGATACCCTGAACTCGTATTCAAGACCGGCATCTAACTTTTTGACAGGGTAAGTTGTCTGAGATACCGCTTCTTTGTTGACACGTGACCACCTAGTACTAAATGTATCTTTCATTTCGATGTAGTAACCGGTTATTGGAGATCCACCGTCTGCTGATGGCGCCTTCCATGTTAATGTTAAGGATGTTGGTTCACCTTGACTAATTTCAGGCGTTGAGGGTGAACCAGGAGGATCTAATTAAAAAAAAACCAGAGGTAATCAGTACATACAAAAACATGTTTATCGTTTTAATATATTTACAAGCTGAGTGGCTTACATGTCCCCGCCAAGACATATACTTTGCCTGCTACTTCAATAGTGAGATAGGACCGTTTCTGTGGTAACGTATGGTGTGGTTTAAGATCATCAGCTTTACAAGATAATATGTTCACAAGATGTGCAGCTATAGAATCCAATATGTGGAGTATCATAAATCAATCTCATCTGTCAATCTCAATGATATAAAGCCACTGTGCAAAAATGAATATGATTGGATAAAACTGTTCAAGATATCATGTTCACAAGAAAAAAATGCAGCCAAAAATGCAAGATGACAGCCACGAATCAATTCCATCCATCCCTCAATAATGTAAAGCCATTGGGCACAAATGAACTCGATTAGATAAAAACTGTTCCAGATATCGCGTTCACAAGATGTGCATAAAACAAATCCAAGATGGCTGACAGCAGCCATACTGGTTTGCATGAAATGCCACAAATCAATCCCATTCATGTTCTCAATAACCTGTCAAAAAATGAGCTTGATTGGATAACTGTTCAAGCTATTGTGTTCACAAGAAATTGAGACGGAGGGACAGACGGATATACAGCAACGTGGCGAAGACAGAAATGCCGACATCGTTCTATTAATGTTGTTTTATAGTATCTCATTAGTACTATATATATATATTATGCTGGGAGCAGCACATCTATAGATGACAGTGGTTTCCGCTTTTGCTGCTCCTTGGCATCTTTTTTTTCCAATTTGTATGTTGTTACTGTATGTCTTTTAATTTATATTTTTTGCCAAAATGAATAAAATAAAATAAATAAAATATTCCTCAGCAAACTAACAGGTACGGTTACAACATAGTCACTAAATTAGAAAATTAAGACCTACTTTCCAAACAGCAGAAGTCACTAAAATGAAAATTCTACTAAAAGATAACATTGTTTGCTCTCTAAAATTGCGCTATTTTATTACAGCATACATTTTCCTTTGTTTAAATAACTTATTTTATTTTTAAAAATCAAATTTACCAAATGGAGATTTTGCTTTTGTCGAATCAGAAGCTGAGCTTGGAGAACTCTTTCCTGCTGCGTTGACAGCCATAACCCGGAAGTGGTAATCGGTTCCTTCTTTCAGCCCAGTAGACTTATGGGACGTTGATGTAGTTTTTGCTTCTTCAGACCAGCCCGTGGCAAAGTATTCTTTCTTCTCCACAATGTAGCCCGTGATGGGTGAACCACCATCGTTCTTTGGAGGAGTCCATGTAACGGTCATTTCCGTACTGTCTACATTTTTTATCTCTGGTTTTGATGGTGGATCAGGAATATCTAACAATACAAAAATAAGTATATATTTTATTTGTTTTTCATCATTCAACACATAATTATTATAGTGTATTATTATCTTCTTCAATGTTAATGTTTGAACATCTTCTGCATAACCGTTATTGTAAAATTCATCACTATTGACATCCTTCACGTAATCATCATTACAATAGCTATTGCTGTAATGATTCTTTTTACTGATTTGTAATTATGAAGGTGGACGGATTAAACGGGTCTTATTTTAGGGTTGTTCAACTCAATCTAACAAATTATACTAAAAACAAAGAACCACTATCTTACCAAATGGTAGCTTAGCGACGAAGGAATCTGATGGTTCACTTGGTTTGCTCTTTCCACATTTATTTTCAGCAAGTACTCTGAATTCGTACTTGGTTCCTTCACTAAGATCTAAAACTTTCATAGTTAGAGCATCGGTCTTTGATACTTTTATCCACCTATCTCTAGTCTTATCTTTCTTCTCCACAACATAACCAGTAATTGGACAACCACCATCTGATTGCGGAGCAGTCCATGTGACTGTCGCAGACACATTGCTGACTTCAGATATCGCAGGCTTTCCAGGTGATGAAGGTGGGGTGACTTCAAGACTTGCTACGTTGCTAGGCTTACTTTGGCCTTCTTTGTTGATGGCAAAACATCTGAAGTTGTAGGTGACTCCTTCTTTCATTTTCTTAACGGTGTAGCTGGTTTCACTAACATTGGTCTCATTTATGCGTGACCAGGAAAATATCGAGGCGTCTTTCATCTCGATATTGTATCCAGTGATTGGTGATCCGCCATCGCTATCCGGAATTACCCATTTTAGCTTGACTGATGTTGTTTCGAGCTTTTCTAAGTCCAGCGACTTGGGCGCGTTTGGTACATCTGAAACGAAAATACATATTTTATCATCGGTTAACGATATGAATACTGTATTTATAAGTTGGCTATCATTATTCAACCATCCTTCAAGAAACGTCATGGAGATGTGATTTGAGGGAATTGATGTGATTGCTTGTTGATATTTTGGGTAGGAAAATTGCTACGCTCAACCTAAGCGGTACAAAAGTCAAATACAGCTGGAACAAATGAAATAAATTATGCGCTTTGGATGCTTGTTCCATTGATGAGAGTGAATGATAATGAGAAACACCTGTATAAGTATTATTTGTCATATTAACTAACAACCACAAAGTATAATGATATCCTTTTCCACAATATACTCCAACAAATTGAAAACCATCAAACACAACTTTTTCAAACCCTTGTTGATAAATAATGCGTATCATTGATGAACGACAGTACTGTGGTAGCTAAATTCAACTTACCATATGGCGATTTTGCGATGATAAAGTCGGTAGACGGGCTTGGTTTTCCGACTCCGGCTTTGTTCTCTGCACTAACACGGAATTGGTATTCACGCTTCTCTTTCAATGATGTAACAGAAAATTTAGTCTCAGTTACGGCTTGATCATTCAGTCTATTCCAGCGACTACTAGTTCTTTCTTTACTTTCAATTACGTAGTTTGTAATTGGTGAACCACCGTCCGAATTTGGAGCCTGCCAAGATAGGTCCATTGAGGTTGCTGATATAGGAGTGACTTCGGGTTTGCTTGGGGGTCCAGGAGGATCTGTACAGTAACAATTAATTAAGAATACAGAAGTAAGAAACACATGTAGGTGAACGATATGAAAACCTACTGGAAAAGGAAGCAAAGGAAAAATTGACCAATCAGCATGCCATGATTATGTGTGAGTTTGTTGGATTATACAGTGATAGAGTATGAGCACTGTTTAATACGGTACATATGCTTTATACCTCATTACTCAAAACATTGCAAGTGTAACATACCCACGTTTAGCTTGAGACTGAATATGCTAGGGCAATTATAATAATAAAGGTAATGACGATAGTAACAAACCAACCGATCAGAAACTTCGCCGATGACAAATAGATATGTTCGTAAATTCGTCAAACCCTTACCATCTTTTTTAGATATTTTAGTCAAATCAAAACTTGAACAAAATAAAAGTATCATAATATCGAAATTAAGGAGAAACAAAAAATATCTAAAATTAACCACATTCTTACTGTTACCGCATCCTGGGTAATTTTCCTAGAAAATAACCATTGAAGAAAGTCTATGATACAAGAAAGAAAAGTGGTAGAGCGGTGATTGGATTAATGGTCATGTAATTTATACTGAAAAGAGAATATTACTGATAATATAGTAACTTACCAAATGGTAACTTAGCGATGATATTCTCCGATGGTTCACTTGGTTCACTTAACCCTGCCAGGTTCTCTGCACAAACACGGAACTGGTATTCCTGACCGTCTTTGAGGCCGTCTGCCGTGATCGTTGTATTTGTCACTGGTGTAGTATTCACAGGTGACCATCTTGTGCTGTATTTGTCTTTTTTTTCGATCATGTAACCAGTTATAGGGCTTCCTCCGTCAGATTTTGGTGTTTTCCAATCCACCTTAATGCTGGATGCGGTTATGTTTGATACATCTGGTTTAGACAACCCGCTTGGAACATCTTGAAATAAATTAAATAAAACAATATTTAAACAACGGTAAAGAAATAACAACAGCACATTTAAGTTATAACTTTACATTAGTCGCACATATGACTATTTAAAATATAAATACCTTTACAATCTGTTAATATAGAAGTTGACATAGATTAAGTAATTACACTGTTCATTAAATACCAATCTTTTGAGAAGAGCTTTATTTTAACATATAATAAAGATTATAATAAGCAATCGCCATCAAAATGAAAAGAAATCTTGTAATAGCATTTGGTAAAAGAGATTTAAAAGTCGACAAAATAATGATATATTAAGTGATGTGGTTCTACATAATATTGTTTAATGTACTTACCATATGGTGGTTTTGTTAAAATTGGATCTGTTGGTTCGCCCGGTTCACTGTTGCCTGCTACATTTTGTGCAATGACTCGGAATCGGTATTTGTTTCCTTTGATTAGGTCAGTAATAGTGAATTTTGTGACACTGATCTTTTCTGATGTGGCTGACACCCATCTCTTGCGATCAGCATCACATCTTTCAATTATGTAATTTGTTACAGGACTGCCACCATCAGATTCTGGTGCTTTCCAACTAAGATCAATACTTGTGCTATCAACAGCTTCTATGTCGGGCCGGCTCGGTGGTGACGGCACATCTGTTTATTATAACATTAAATTTCTCATCAATTAATATTTTAAATCATAATGATACATCGTTTTGTGTTAAAGATATTTGTCATGTCATTTGTATTTTAAGGAATATGTGTAAGCATAACATGGTTAATATTATTATGTAATATAAGCCCATTTTAAAAAAAATATATTAGTTTTTATCATAACTTTAAACATTGTTTTTTTTTACTGTCATTTTCAATAATGTGCGAACATTTAAAAAATCGAAAGGTCAGGATTCTGGTGTCTTATAACATCATATAACACCAAACGCACGCGTGAAATTCTTATAATGGAAAAGCATATGAGAAACACGCATATCATGTGCGAACAGTATATACCATACGACACGATTAATATACATTTCGGAATTTTAAAGCATTTAATGTCACTGGTTTTAGCTTTAATTAAAACTTATATGTTTATCTATCTGAAAGGAAGAACATGTGATATCTGAATTGGAGCAATGTGAAGGACATTTTAAAATTAATATGGACTATTTTTTTATAAAACCTGTCATATGGTCTTTAAATGAATTGGAAGTAGAAGAAGAAGATAAGAAGTAGATACCATCAGATAAAGTTTGGCGCAGAGGACCCGAAACATGAGCGTTTTAGATTTTTAAAAACCTTCCTTTAACATACCGTGCCGTATGCATTTTCTATAAATTACATTATATTATTATTATTATTATTATTATTAAAATTTATAAACAGATAAATTCATTAACAAATATAAGTTAATACAAACATTTTTAGTTTAATTATCGGCGGAAAACAACCATATTTGGTTGTAAATTTCATAACATTGTTTAGATATTATTGCGAATCGTTGTTTTCACGACAAATTCTTACCAATCTCAGGAATTGTCTTGGTCTTTGTTACTGAACTAGATGACCCTACACCTGCAATATTCTCTGCAGATACGCGGAATTCATACTCAGTCCCGTCTTTTAGACCGGTAATGTTATATTCAGATGTATGACCATCAACTTTTCCGGCTTCCGTCCAAAATCCAAATGTTTCTCTTAGTTCCACTACGAAAGAAGTGATTTCACTGCCGCCGTCGCTCTCTGGTGGCGTCCATGTTATAGAAACTGAATGTTCCTCAACTTGAGAAACGACTGGTTGACCTGGCTCACTTGGTGGATCTAACCATACGAAATGGTAAATGTATCAATAGCCATGTGATAAGACAACATTAAGCAAACGTCACTATAGCCCAAAAGCAAGGGAGAACATCTGAACAGGAAAAAGTCTCGGGAAAGTAACAAATAAACTAACAATAATACCGACAAGTGTATCTGACAGAAAAGGAAGCATACAATACGTAGGAAGAAGGAATATAAGTATCGAGACAAGAAATTCCACCACACACAGGTGTCTGGATCGCAACGAATACACGATGAATCAATTGTAGTACAACAAATATATCTTACAGTCAAGCACGCACAAAGCACAAATATATTATTTAGGCAAGAACTTCAAACCACAATAATATGCTGCTAAAGCAATATTTAAAAGCAGTAAAACAAAAAGAAAGGATACATTTTCAGGAATAATTTAAAAGCATAATAAACATGAATGGTACATTGTCGGAAATGAAACAAAAACATAACTATACGTTATTGAAGCATCAATACTTGCAAACAACAAGGAGTGAAACCATTTCTGCACGAAAATGGGTTCAAACTATAATACCGTAGGCTGCTGACAAACACACTGCCCAAGCAACAGAATAGCACGCTAGAATCATTACTAACCATATAGCGATTTAGCAGTAAAGGTGGCTACTGAGCTTGGTTCTCCTACGCCGGCAAGATTCTTTGCACTCACTTGGAAGTCATACTTAGAGCCTGTTGTTAACCCCGGAATAGTATATTCGCATAGTCCATTCGCTTCTAGTGTGCTTCTGGTCCATCGAGAGGTGTCTGTTTCTCTACGTTCCACTATATAGTGTGTTATTGGACTTCCGCCATCAGATGATGGTGGTGTCCAGTTCACAGTCAGAGATGTGTTTGTAGCATTCACTAACTTTAGCGCGCTAGGCGCACCTGGAGTATCTACAGTGACATAATAGGATTGAGTTAGTAAAGTATATCAGCATACACTATTGTGGTAGTAATAATAATAATAATAATAATAAATCAAACCAATTAATAAGTCAAATATTGAAAACGTTCGACTACTTGACAGTACCGCACTTCATACACGATACATTATTGTTTAAATAATCTTTGTTTTATCTACGACTAGTTAAAAAAGGACGTAGAGATGCTTTATCTGGTATATAAAATTAACATATTAAATAAGATCAATACAATATTTGATAAAACATAAACTTTGTCATACACTGAAGAGACAAGTAATTTTTCTTTGGGACTTGAGACATGAATAATTAAAACATTTGAAAAAAACATGATTGCATAACATATTGTTGATGTTGCTTTACAAGCGGAAGCTATGAATAAGAAATAATGCTTTTATTTGCATCCACTGTTTCCACCACACCATAGTAAGGAAAACACAGACACGAAAGAACAACACAAACTAACACCAGGTATGGAGTTTACAGACATTGAAAGACGAGTTATCAGAAGTAACAACGATAGTGGTTATATTTGCCTAGGGTATGGTCGCCGTCAGAGACACCATAGTGAACAACAAGTGTATCGCTACATGGATGGGTTCACACAAGAATTGCACAGAATTACACATACACTTCTATAGACATACCATACGGAGGTTTTGTCTTGATTTTATCAGTTGCATCGGATAGCTCACTGGCACCCGCTTTATTCATCGCTTTAACTCGGAACTGGTACAGCCTTCCTTCTTCAAGATTCTCTACGGTGTAACTTGTCGACAGTATGGGCTCTTTAGTAACTTGCTCCCATCTTGATACATACTGTTCTTTCTTTTCAACGTGGTAACCTAAAATATCGCTTCCTCCGTTGAAGAGTGGAGCAGTCCACTCAAGAGCAATGAAAGCTGAGCTAACCTCCGTTACGCTTGGTTTTCCAGGTTTATCCGGCGGATCTATATCGTTTTTATATTATAGATGACAATTTAAAATGTAAACAAACTACACAAATAAGGGCATTCGATACATACAATAAGTAGTATGGGAAAAGAAAGTACACATTTCTTTATGTTTTGGAATCGTATTATCTGTAGCATTTGATCTATAAATTGGACTTTTGGATTGTAATGCATTTGGGACTATTGCAGATGGATTGTATAAAAATGAAAACAACAAAAAACCTTACATATCGACAAAATAATGCTCGACTAAATTTTCGGACTCATCGTTATCATTCTTGTATTATTTCAGAAATTCAAAAAGTGTAATCTTGATTTTTTGGCTATATTTTCAGTAATATGGATTAGTTATTGACAGTACATAATGAACGAGGTATATAATAACAAATTGTCATTTTTTACTCCTATTATATTCTTTTACGATTAATCTGCCAATCGTTTGTCACTGATGTGTAGTAAACAATATATCTAGCTTACCAAAAGGATATTTAGCAGTTGCATGAACCAAGTCGCTTGCTGTTCCAACTCCAGCTACATTTACAGCAGAAACTCGGAAATCATATTCCTTGTTCTCTGTGACGTCACTGACGACAATGGTTCGCTCGACTATTGGTTTCTTGACAACTGGCACCCATCGGGTACTAAACCTATCCCGACGTTCTACCAGGTATCCAGTGATGGGTGAACCACCATCGGATTTAGGTTCATCCCATTTCAAACCGATGGCAGTTGGTGAAGTATCCGTTACAGCAAAATTTGTTGGCGCATCCGGTGGATCTGTAAATACAAAACAAAGTAAAATCTACCAAATTCTAATTAGTTCATTATTGGAAACACTATACAACTGTGTATATTAGAACAAATTTATGTTAACTTTTAGTTGAAATACACAACCAATAGAAACTCAAACCGTGGACTCTAGTTGCGCCATAGCACGAAGAATAGCATGATAGATTCATTCACTACGCCACATCTTACAAAATCACATTAAATGTGGGGTTTTATGTTACAAATGGACATAACGAGAGTGTTTATTTTTTGGTATCTTATGCAAAAACAGGTTCATTAATGAACATATTACCCTCAAAGTTTCTCAAAATCAATTTATAATCATGAAACGTAGTCTACTTCATAATGTTGAAACGTGGCATGATATATTTATTTGCAAAGCCACGATACAACAACGGGATGATAAAACAAATATATGGATGACTGGTCGAGACGAACTGAATTCAAACTCCTAATACCAATGTATGAAGATCAAAACGACACACACACCTTCTTACCATATAGAAAAATGTATTAATAAACAGGGTGAACTTACCAAACGGAGACTTAGCCTTAGCATATCTGGAGCCATCAGACGGTTTGCCAACTCCTGCTTTATTTTCGGCGGCAATTCTAAAGCTGTACTCGTCACCTTTAGTTAGATTCGTTACCTTATAGTCAAATTCTGTGTTGGAAACTTTCGCGACTTTGGTCCATCTTTTGCTGGATTTTTGGTTCATTTCAAGGTGATAATCTGTGATTGGTGAACCACCGTCGGATTTAGGTTCTTCCCATTCAACTACCATTGATGTCTCAGCAACGCATGATATCTCGGGAGCAGACGGTGCACTTGGAACATCTAAAGTAAATAGAGGATTTAGACAATTTAAACTCAGGCTCCTGTAGTACATACAATTCTTAATAATGGATCATCTCTACGCGCTTAAAGGCAACAACTCAATTACAAGAAATACAACAAATAAAAGAGGTTGAAAGACTTGTAACAGAGCATAGGCGGCGGAAGAAGAGGATGGAGGACGCGTCCCCAGTGATAACTCAGGGAGAACAATCCCCGTGAAATGTCACTCCAACTACATATTTACATGCTGTGTTTTAATTGTGAATTGTGAATTTTGTAGTTGTAGTTGAAATGTCACTCCAACTACAAAATTCACAAGTCACAATTAAAAAACAGCATGTAATATGGTAAAAGTGAATATTGTGGCCTTGAAAACCACCTTCAGGGACCAGGAAAGCACAAATTTAGAAGGAATAACGTGTTTTTTTTGCTCATCACATTCCAACTGAGCTGGGGTAGCTGATCAAAATTAAACCTTTGCCTCCCTCCCCCAAGTCAAAAACGTTCCGCCGCCCCTGTAACTGAGAATAACAAACTTGCTTTAAGTCAACCACATTAGTTGACCACATAGGTAGTTCGACTCTGAAGCAATTGTGCAGAATGTAATAGAGAACATTTTCTTTCAGATGTAGATACCATAGCAGCAGATCAAAACAAAAATAACATAAATATATGTGAAACTAAAGAACGTAGCACAGAAATGAATACTACGTTATGTTGGTATTATTTAGAATGTAATCATCTTTGCTTCCTAAGAGCGTTTTTGTATATGAAATTATTTCGCAAATCATTTTAGACATGTTAATATCATGATATTTAATAATATAAATAAAATAATCAAATATAGACAACATACCAAATGGTAGTTTTGCCTTAGCAGGATCTGAAGGTTGACCGGGTTCGCCGACACCCGCTTTATTCTGGGCACTGATACGGAATTGGTAAGTGTTTCCTTCAACCAATCCTGATGCGATATAATTTAATCCAATTATGACATCCTTAGAGGCCTTCATCCAGCGACCACGATCCGTGTCCAATCGCTCTACAACGTAGCCAGTGATCTTAGACCCGCCATCACTCTCTGGTGGGGTCCATTTCAAGGATATTGATGAAATATTTGTGGTTAATACTTTTGGTTTACCGGGAGGTCCAGGTACATCTGGAATTAGCAAAAACAATACCATATATAAACTATTGGAAGGTTTCTATGGCATAGTAGGATCAATAAATATTGCTGTACAGATATTAGTAGTTCTGAAAAAAGAACTATTGATTTTTTTCCACGTTTCGATAAATATACTTCGACCAGCCTCGAAGAAGTTAGATAAACGATTTGAATTATTTATAAAATCCATTTTGTATAAAGTGTTTGAATGATAACCAATGGATAATATAATGAAGATGTAATATACCATACGATGATTAAAAAATAAAATTTGTTGATTAGGCCTACTACAAAAGATAGAAACTCTTAAAGGAAAAAAAGGATAAAAAGGGTTTAAGCCAGAAAGGAATTGATGAAAGGTGATTGATATGCATTCAAAATGCTGAAAAGTCCAGGATAAATAAAAGTAGCGGTTCATCTCCCCTCCCCCTCCCAATAAAAGAAATCAATAATAACAAGCATAACCTAACATAGGTGTTTTGACTAGAACACTTATAATTATAACTAATCGAGGTGTATTATTACCATATGGAGGCTTAGCTTTGGCTGGTTGTGTAGCTGGACTTGATTCTCCTACTCCGGCGGCGTTTTCAGCGCTGACACGGAAAATGTACTTGTTGCCTTCAATTAGATTCTGCACATCAAATGTAAGCTCACTTATAAGCTCTTCTTTATGTGCCTTACTCCATCGTTTACGTTCTGGGTCGGCTTTCTCAAGAACGTATCCAATTATTGGTGACCCTCCATCATTCTCTGGAGCTTTCCATGTCAAAACCATGTGATTGGTATCGATCTGAATAATCTCAGGAATGCCAGGTGGACCAGGCACATCTATAATAGAGAAATACATGATAATAATGTAATGAACAATACTACTATAAATAATGTAATATTCTAAACATTCTATTTCATCCAAGATAATAAAAAATGTTTATATTGTTTTATAAAATACTAACGAACACATTTAACATCTGAATTATAATAAAGTTTATTCAGTGTTTTTCGGGAGTCGACGTTGTAACCGGCGATGAACTATGGTGTTTATCTGTAAGGAGTACCACACTCTCATCCGCTTTATGCTAGAACAACTGGGGCTAACCCCAATCTTAGGGTCATCGATGACTCTTTGGCGTGATGTATTTTTAATCCGTCAAATCTAATATGTGTAAATTGTTCCTTACCATATGGAGCTTTGGCTACAGCAGAATCAGATGGCTCACTGGGCTTGCTGATTCCAGCTTGGTTTTGAGCGAACACTCTAAACTCATACGCAGTATCCAGCTTTAGATCCACCACGACGTAAGTCGTTTCAGGTATAGCAGTTTCTTTCACCTGGCTCCATCTGGAGCTGAAGTTATCCTTCTTCTCAATGAGGTAACCAGTCACAGGACTACCACCATCTTTGGCTGGAGGTGCCCACGTGATCGTCATCTGAGAGATGTCGATGTCTATGACAGACGGTTTGCCAGGCGGAGATGGAACATCTGAAAATTAGCAAGAATTATGTTATTATACACGGTTTTGAAACAATAAAAACCACATAGGCCTATATGCTGAATTAAGAGAGTAAACCTGAAAAAAATACAGAGCATTCTCGTATTACTTACATGATTTTCAATCAAAATAATGACAAACAAAACGGGTTTGTGAAACATTATGCCCCCACTATGGCGAAACACAGACAGACAAACAGACAGATAAACACATAGATAGACAGACAGCAATACAGACGGGCATGATGAAAACAATATAATATGCTCCACGGAGGTATAAAAATACAATACATTGATGGTTGATGCTTACTTACCTAGGGCTGCTGTATTCCATGAGCTATAATTTTCTTCTAAAGTTGTTTTGTACTAATAACATTAATTGAAACACAATTACGTATGATAAGTCACTTACTGTATGGCGACTTGGCTTCATGAGCTAATGAAGGATCACTGAAAGGTCCCTGTCCAGCTTTATTCTCAGCAGCAACTCTGAACTCATACTTAGATCCCTCATAAAGACCTTCAACTGTGAATGATGTTTCTGTGGTCCTACTTGATACTTTCCAACGTTTACGTTCCGTGTCCCTCTTCTCCAGTATGTATGCGGTGATCGGGCTACCGCCATCACTTCCAGGAGGAGTCCAGGATACGGAGAGAGTTGTCTTGGTGAATCCCACAACTTCGGGTATTCCAGGTGTGCTAGGAATATCTGTATTAAAATGATAGTTTTAACCTCTTTCTACATTTATTACATGTACAACACATGTTATTATTAGATATACATGCTTCTTTTGCGACATTTACCAGATTTTCTTTAAAATTATTTTGTCAAGTCAAATAACATTCTGTTACAATAACGTCTTTATATTTATTTATTATTCATTCATTTCAAATGTATTTATAGATGTGGGAGCAATGCTCATATTAGGGGACCTATCTAAAGGATACAATTTAACACAGTACATTATAATGATAAATGAATGCGACAATAAGGACAATAAATGATAATATTAACTATAACAATAAAGGCCATTCAGCTATAATAGGAGTTTATTTGGTTATTATGCCGACAAAAAAATCGATAGATTTACATTTGATCAAACAGATTATGTTTATATTTCTAGAAAACATAACACTGTCTTTGTTATTTTCTTTTGCCAGAATAAAATGCTGTTCAACAAATAACATTTTTGTTCGAGAAATGCAATTTGACAAAACAATATTTGATGACTTTAGTTTGTTAAATTAGTTTTTCATCTTGACATCATACAGTTTTGCAGACAATAAACGTCCGAAAACGTCAGTTTATAGGTTTAGACATATCAAGCTACGCTGTTTTATTTATTTTGTGTTGTTAAACATCTAAGTGGAAAATAATATAAAATTCAAATATTTAATGATGTGTCTTGTTTACTCACAACCCTATACTGTGTATTGCTAAAACATTCTTCTCAGTTTATTTGTGTCTGCTCACTAGTTCCACATGAAATGGCAGTGTTTCAAATATTAGTATGTGTGAACCGATTCTTATAAAATTATAGGACTTACCGAATGGTGGTTTCGCTTTACGGAAATCACTCTGGTCGCTGAACGGTCCGGGTCCGGCTTTATTTTCCGCAACAATTCGGTACGAATATTCTGATCCTTCTCGAAGTCCAGTGTCCTTGAATTCCAACTCAGATTTTGTAGTAGTACCAACTTGAGCCCATTGTCTTTTGTCGAAATTACAACGTTCAATAATGTACTTAGTTATTTGGCTGCCACCATCGGTGCTCGGTTCTGACCAGTTCACTGTCATCTCTGTACGATTGACATCTTGAATTTCTGGTTTTCCTGGTGCAGAAGGTGGATCTATATAAAACAAGTAAAGTTTATTGAAATCTGATTGTTGTTTCATTCTTTGTGGTAATACTTTGTATTATAATTTGTTATAGTAAATTTATTTTTCAACAAATTAGTGAAACCTGATGCAGGAAAATAATTAATTAAATAATTAATTACTTATTCGCAATGACCACGGTAATGTTTATTATAAATGAAATTGAAAATTCTTACATAACATTGACATTAGGTTGGATCTAAGCGATTCAGATTCAATTTAGGCATGACACAGCAAAACCCCCAAGTTGTAGGAAAATTGAAAATTGAGTTATTGTTACAAACATGACGCAAGCTTTAAAATGAGGGCTCAATTATAAAAATCGGACATCTACAACTGAAGTTATTGGACAAAATAGCCAAACATTTCCTTTGTATTTGTTTATATTTTCTGTTGTTTATTTGCTTATTTCTCAATAACCTCATGTGCGACAACTTGGTGGTTTTGCCATGCATTGCCTCAATTTGTTATTCAATGGGTGTTTATTTACAAACATTTACAATGGTTACCCATATAACAAAATAGACTGAGATGTTAAAAAACATAAACGCTTACCATATGGTAGTTTAGCAACAACAGGATCTGATGGCTCACTTTCAGGACCGAATCCAGCCTTATTCTCTGCCTTAACTCTGAACTGGTATTCTGTACCCTTATCCAATTCAGTCACGTCCAATGACAGCTTAGATACCGCCAATACCTTAGTCCACTTTCTTGAAGATGTTTCTTTCTTTTCTACTGTATAGCCGATAATGGCACTTCCGCCATCGCTTGAAGGCTTCGTCCATGTTACTGTCATGGAATTTGGAAGAACATTGCTCGCCGACGGTTTTCCTGGTTGGGCTGGAACATCTATACACCGAATAATATTACATAGATTGACTTATCAATATGAGAAAAAAAACACATCTTAATAATGCTGCTCTAATAAACACTATTTAACGGAAAAAAATGAAATTCTTGCGGTATGATAACATACATTCCTTATTATTATATTGTACGTGCCAACAGTAACAAGTCTAAAATGGGTTGTCAAGACAAACCACTCTGGCTTTTGTATGTCCTGATGTACTGGTTGTATTTTTTGTTGTCTGCTCAATAGTATATGAATTTTAAACAATAGTAGTAACACAAAATTAGTAAATTAACAAAAATAATTATATTACTACTATCTTAATCACCATCATATCAGCAGTATTTTAATTGTATCATTTTTATTATCATTATAAGGAGAGCACTTAGTGTTAGAAGGGCATTAAAAATGGACTGCGTTTGCTTTTATTCAGGTCTAAGCCGGGCACTCACTGCGTCGTGCGACGGTCGTACGACTAAACCGTCGCTCCCCGTGTGTGTTTTCAGACGCGATGACAGCTTTCTACTCGTTGGCCGACTGTGTTTAAGGGATTTCCCTGTTAAATGACTAAAAAAAAACGGTCAGCCGACGAATAGAAAACTATCATCGCGTCTGGAAATCACACACACAGGGAGCGACGGTTTAGTCGTGCGACCGTCGCACGACGCAGTGAGTGCCCGTCCTTAGGCTCCGTTTTCAATTTATTTTTTATCTCGTCTTGTCTAGAAACCATATCTTCGCCACCACTACCACTATTATCAATATTAGCATTATCAGAATCATTAATAATCACCATCACTGATATCATCGGCTTCCTCTACCAAAAACATAAACATCATGATCATTATTATCTTTACATTAATAACAAAAATCGTAATAATTTACCGTATGGCGCCTTAGCAGTAAACGGTCCAGATGATTGGCTACAAGGTCCTACACCTGCTTTATTCTCAGCGCTTACTCTGAACTCGTATACACAACCTTCAACCAGCTCTTTTACGTCAACTGTGGTGTTGGTGATCTTTTCCCGCGAAACCTTCAGCCATCGTGTGGATGTGCTCTCCTTTCTCTCCACGATGTAGTTTGTGATTGGACTGTTTCCATCAGAATCTGGTGGGGTCCATGTCAATGTCATTGATTCCTTCAAGATGTTACTGACTTTTGGTTTTCCAGGACAACCGGGAAGGTCTATAAAATGCACAAATAATAAAGATAATGAAGAATTTATGTGATGTGCCTTCATGGCAAAGAAAGAAATTACAAAAAAAGAAAAACTTGTGTCAGAAAAATGTTCCTAAACCGCTTAAGGGTTTGCAAGGAAACTTGGCACATACTTTGAAAATATTCCATTTTACCAATTTTGCGGGCGTATACACGTCTTGTAGGCGCTAAAACAAGGGGATTCTCTACTAAAACGTAAGAGTATTATATTGGTCACATCGGTAAGAAAATATATTGTGTGATGAAATAAACATACAAGATGATGTCCCGTATAGGTAAAACGTTTTTCGCTATTAGCTTGGAACTTACCATAAGGCATCTTGGCAACTCTTGGTTCTGACTGATCACTCACTTCACCGACACCAGCTTTATTCTCGGCACTAACTCTGTACACATACTCCACGCCTTCCATAAGGTTTTGAACAGTGTATTCTGTATCTGTAATTGGTGCCTTGTTTGCGGCAATCCAAATGTTACGAGACACGTCGCATCTTTCAAGGTAGTATCCAATTATTGGAGTTCCACCGTCGGTTTCTGGAACCGTCCAAGACAATGCCATTGAAGTAGAATCTGCTTTTGTTACCTCTGGTTTTCCGGGCTTTGAAGGAACATCTGTGATAAGATAGGGAACAAGTTTATGTTATAGAAATTGTCTGTAATATTCAATTGTCAATTAAAATATTAAACTTTATATATTGGTAGATTTTTGCATATTGTTATTCAAATGTGTAACATGTAAATACATCAAGTAAGTGAAAAAGTAAGTAAAAAGTAAGAATGACTGTATTTCTTAATTTGTTTGGAGTGGTAACTTGTGTAATCGTGAATCATAAGACACCAAAATTGTGCCTACTACATTGGTGATTAGAAGATCACCACACGAAGAGATTTTTCAGGTTGAAGAGAATAACAATAGTTGTTGAATGACTGCTTTTACTCATGTAAACAATAAGCCACTTCATGGTTTCAACTGGGTATGTGCAGGATTAAGGTCAAGTCATAAAACGACGCGCAACAATTATATTTCTTTCAATAAGCCGCGCTTCATTTTATGACTTGACCGTAATCATGTACATGCGAAGTTCAAACCATGAAAGGGCTTATTCAACGCAGTAGGATCAAGAGACGTACCGTACGGAGGCTTGGCCTTCTGTGGTTCCGATGGCTCGCTTGGTTCACTAAGCCCTGCCTTATTCTCAGCAATAATATGGAACTCGTATACAGAATTTTCCGTCAGATCTTCAACAATAAATGCGTTTTCTGTAATTGGCTGTGTTGTCGCCTTAGCCCATCTCACTGCAAACTGGTCCTTCTTTTCAATGATGTAGTTAGTTATTGGAGCGCCACCGTCGTCGTCTGGTGTTGTCCAGGTGACTTTCATTGATGTTGCGTTAACATCTGACACTTCGGGTTTGCCAGGTGCAGATGGAACATCTAGAAAAATGTAAGATAAAAATTGGTGTCACTTCAATAAAAAAACAAACAAAAATTAGAAAGATTGTCACTCGTTTAATTAGTTTGTTATCTAGCCAAGGCTAGATTGTGTATTGGAATGTTTTGTTAGAAATGTTTGGTTTATGCTAACCAAGTAACTGGTGCAAAATCGTTTAATGTAGTGGTAGTGGTACTAGTCTGTGTAGCCGTAATAGTAAATAACTGTTTTTTGTGTTTACTAGTGGCATTCACTTAAAATAAGCATGGTGATGTTGCTTACCGAAAGGTGGTTTGGCCAGAGCAAAGTCACTGGCATCACTTGGGTTTCCAGCCCCTGCCTTGTTTTCTGCTTTAATCCTAAACTGATAAGTGTCGCCCTTGTGCAGCCCTTTAACGACGTACGTCGTGTCAACGACTGAGTCTCTTGTTGCTCTGACCCACTTCATGTCGGATTTGTTCCTCATCTCTATGATATAGTTGGTAATGGGGCTTCCGCCGTCTTCCATTGGTGGTTTCCATGATACGGTCATCTTAGTACTGTCAATATCGGTCACTATAGGTTTGCCAGGGCTTTCTGGAACATCTGTGGAGCAAGTAAAAGGTGTAAATTACTATCTAAAGCATTACAGTATTTCATGTGTTGATTATTGTTTAATAAAGTAGTCAAGATAAACACAGAATGATGTTAAAAACTGCAATACTTGAGTGTTGTGGTTCCTTTGTTGGAAATCTATTAAATCATGATTGCTTACATGGTTATTAAATTTAACAAATTAGGTATATGGCGCTATCCTGATTCGAACCCTACAATGTCGTTATAGAAACACGTATGTGTCATTCATATATTTAACGCTAGTGTCAGAGGATAAATTGTATTTATTTATCCGCCTGATCAATTTTGAGGTTGTTTTAATTCTATTGTTTAACGTTGACTGAATACATAGAGCGTTTGCTGTTTGTGTACATGTGTAATGTTTATGGTGTTGTAAGTTTATGCTTCACACTGAAATGCAGCACAACCAGAAATTATTTGTAAATAGTATATTTTATAAAGACAAAAATATATTTTTGAATCTTGAATCTTTAGTCATTCGCATCTCAAATCAAAAGTGACCTACTCTCGCAATGTGGCTTAATGTAGGCCATAAATCAATGCATATAACACTTTGCAAAGATTATGATTCATTTTGAACTATATTTCTGTTTCTTTCATGCATTCGTTAAGTCAGTCAAACAACAATGCTTCGAATTCCTATTAGCGCTAATGTTACTATAATTGTTATTGACGTTTTGCACTAACCGTATGGTGGTTTTGCAACAACTGGGTCGGTTTGTTCACTTGGTGGGCCTCTGGAAACCTTATTCTCTGCTGTTACTCTAAAAACATACGTATTCCCTTGGATGAGATCAGTGATTTTAAACTCAGTAGCAGTGACGTTGTAGCGGTTCGCCTTCGCCCACAGATCATTAGAGGTATCTTGTTTCTCAATTATGTAACTGGTGATTGGACTACCACCGTCAGACTCGGGTTTGGTCCATTTGATCGTAATCTCAGTGCTGTTCACACTGATAACCTCTGGTTTTCCAGGAGCGGTTGGTGGATCTATTATAATGAATATTACAGCACGGTAAATTATGGGTCAGTAAATGTAACTGAATAGCACACACTTTGGTGGTAGTCTCAGTCTCACAGGGAGCTACAATAATCGTCTAGAGGAAATTATATAAATACTTAGCAAAGGACTAAGGTTAAAGGCCCTACTAAAATTCTATGGCCGAAGGTCTTTTTCATTTTCTGATGCAACCCGTTGGAACTCTTCACCTAATACAGTCACCGAATCTTCCTCTATTTCTGTTTTTAAGATCAATCTAAAAATCCACCTATTCAATAACTAACATGTGAAGAGCCTTTGATTTTTACTACGGTTTAACAAATTGGCGCTATATAAATTATTAACTATTATTATTGTCATTATCATTATCATTATAAGCATACATTATTTTAATTCAATTTAATTATTCCCTTAATTAATAATAAATAAAATAGATTAGTAGCGAAGGTCTATGTTTAAGGCCACATTCTGCGGAATTTTATTTAAAGTTCTAGTTGTTTAATTTCACTATTTCCTCTTTTTAAGTATAAAAATGCTCGAATTATAATGTTAAACTGTATATTTAACTTTAGTGAATTTCAATACGTTCATTTAAAATGTTTAATTAAATAGAGTTCAATTTACAGTAACCTAGACAGATTTAAAAAACTCACCAATTTTATCCTTGGCTTCGACCATACTTGACGGAATACTAGGTTTTCCAACACCTGCTTCATTTACAGCACTGACTCTGAACTCGTATTTTGAACCTTCGATCAAATCTGTGACAGCGAATGTCAGTGCATTGACAGTGGTATCATATTTCATCCATTCACTTCTTCGTTCACGTTTTTCGACCACGTATCCAGTAATCTCTGTACCGCCATCAGATTCTGGAGGCGTCCAGGACAGATTGAGTGATCTTGCAGTCACATCTGATACTTCTGGTTGCGATGGAGAACCAGGAACATCTGCAAAAAAAAGACAGTTTAACTAATAAAAGTCTTCCCTTTGGGTGTTGTGGGTAAACCACGTTAAGTAGAATTCAACGAGGAAGTAATTAGCGATGTTGAAGAAAACACTTCAACACTTCAAGTGAATTGCAACAAATATGGATTAATATTCAATCATGTTGCAGATTTGTTTATGGATACCATTTAAACAAGGTTTTCATGCAAAAATAGCTGTATATACAACGCTATTCTGAAATAAGCTTTTATTTTTACATAGATGTAGTTATATAAAATAACTAAACAATTTAATTTAACTATTCATTTTTTTCTTTATAAATGTTCATTTTTTGAGGACGGAGAGAGAGGCAACACTTATATAAGTACACTTATATAAGAACATACCGAATGGTGCCTTGACAAGGACTAAATCCGAAGGGTCACTGGGTGAGCTACTTCCCGCTGCATTTTCAGCCTTAACTCTGAACTGATACTCCTTGCCTTCGGTTAATCCTGTCACAACGGCCGTTGTTTCTAACAATCGGTCTTTGTAAGCCTTTATCCACTTCGTCGCTAGCTTCTCCTTAGACTCTATGACGTATTTCATTATCTTTGAGTCACCATCCCATTCTGGCTCCTTCCATGTAAGTTTGACAGTAGTGGCAGTGACATCACTTGCAACAGGTTTTCCGGGTTCATCAGGAACGTCTGTAATTTGTAGAAAAAGTATTCAGTAAATACCTTATGCAATGTTTTTACTTGCATTTTATTCTAGTTTATTATCTCTCTCTCTCTTTTCTTAACTGCTTTTCTTTCATTTCGTTTATACACGCTTTCTTCTTGAAGGAATGTTAGTATTACTAGAGTGATAACCTTGATAGTTGTATTCAAGGGGCTCTAAATAACACATTTCATAATTAAATCTTGTCTTTATTTTCTTACTCATAAATCCTGGTAACTTCGCAAAATTCCTCGCCACAAAAGAAAATAAATATAAACCAACGATAACTTGTGACAAGTCAGGTGAAAAATAAAAAAAATACTGTAGAATTGTAACCACTGGTATAAATAGAATGCTAGTTGTACAAGATTTTTTCACTGATTATGGTGGTTGTATCACCGAAACATTTCTGTTAATATGGCATCTTTTGTAAATAAATGTAGTGTGTTGATAAAATATGAAAGATAAAAACTTTCGTGTTTTATATCAATTTATAATTTGCTTGCTGTCAAAACGTTCGTTTGTAATTGTAGAATTTTATGTTGAAGTTTGTAACACATACCATAAGGTGGTGTTGGCTGCTTTGGTTCTGAGGGTTTAGAATATTTTCCGGCCCCAGCAATATTCACGGCACATACACGGAATTGGTATTTGCTACTCTCTATAAGATCAGCGGCAGTTAATTTCAGCTCTGAAATAGGCTCCTTTGTAACTTTCAACCAGCGGTCACGCCCTATCTCCATTCTCTCGACAATGTATCCTGTAACTGGACTGCCGCCGTCGTGTTTAGGGGCCTCCCATGATAAGTTCAGGCTTGTACTCTCATGCTCGGAGACACTCGGTTGACTTGGTGCATCGGGCGTATCTGAAAGAAGTTCAATATATTTTAAACATTCCTTCCAGTTCACGCATATTCAAATTCAATAACAATTAAACAATTAAGGAGGTTGCAGAACGCCATAGCAATCGTGTTTGCTAAGTCTTAATCATTAGTTGTGTTAAGATGATAAAGTGTATTGATTGTAAAATGGGTTGTTTCAGGTTCAACTTGCCCTTACTAGGATGGATGCGGGCACCCCCTAATTTATATTATGAGAAAATAATTGCTTCATTGTGTTATAAAATAAATCTGCTCACAATGTCATCATCAAGGCCTGTGATATGTTTAAGTGTGAGAATGCAATTTCTAGGCACCCTGCCATAGTGTGGCTGGGAACTCCCACGCATCCCAAACCATAAAATCCTACAAACTGTTATCCGCTCGTACATAAAGGTGCATAGAAAGACACGGATCAACCACACGTTTACTTCACTACGCGCGCATTTCTATACGCGCGCGTAACAGTTGCGCATCTTGTGGTGTCACACTGGCAATAATATACAATACTGCAGTCGTTTTGATTATTATGTAAAATTAATAAAAACTTGAAAATAACAATCAAAGACTTACCGAAAGGAGGTTTGGCCACGGTTGGTTCAGTAGAATCTGATGGTTCACCAGTGCCTGCCTTGTTTTCGGCAGCGACTCTGAATCGGTATTCGTTTCCTTCAGTTAAGCCTGTTACAGCTAATTCAAGTTCAGTACATGGTTCCTCATTAACAGGTACCCATCTTGATGAGTATTGCTCTTTCTTTTCTATCATATAACCAGTAATAGGGCTTCCTCCGTCGGACTCTGGTACAACCCATGCCAAGACAATTTTGTCCTTGTCTACGGATGATATGGTTGGCACCTTCATTTTCCCTGGTTTATCTAAAGAAAATAATTTTATATTACTTATGTGCCTATTGATATTAAAAAAATATGTTAAGGTAATTAATAATATTATAATATTAACAAGTCAAAAGTATTATATAGATCGTTTAATTGTGTTCATTGATGAATCGGTTTGAAATGTTTACCGTACGCTTACCATATGGTGGCTTGGCAACTGTTGGCTCCGATGGCGGACTTGGTTTTCCAGTACTCATTTTATTTTCTGCCAGTACCCTGAATTCATATTCACCACCAGGTTTTAGGTTATCTATCTCGTACTCCCTGTCCGTTGCCTTTTCTTTATTTACCCTAACCCATTTCGCCGAAAACTTCTCTTTGCGTTCGACGTAATAACCTGTAATAGGTGTACCGCCGTCTGATGTAGGCTTCGGCCACTCAATGACTATCAATGTTTCGTCTACTTCTACAACCTCTGGTCGTCCTGGTGGACCAGGTGGATCTGCATTTAAATACAAATAAAGAATTATATTTGAATAACAAATTATAAAACGGGACATTATAAACAGCTCGTCTAACTCAATCTAATCTAAATTAGGATGTCAATTTTTATTCAAATATATAAAATTTAACACAGACAGGAAGCAATGTTGTAGAAGGCAATACAAGAAACATATTCTAACCAATAATTCTAAAACAAGGAAGAAGGAATAAAATGATGATAGCAACACCACAATACAATGCATTTACTTCGCTTAATCACCCCTTTCTTTCTGAACACTGTGATGGTACTCCGAAGGAGCCATGGCAAAAAAGAGGGGATATCCCTTTCACACTGAACTAAACTCCGGAGCTGACGTCCCGATGTTTGCAAATTCCGGGCGGTGTGAATGGGGTTCTAATGAACACTAATCAATCGATAAATCAACGATAAAAGGTATTTTCAAATGCGTTCAAGCATCTTTTTACTTCATAATCTTTATCAGTTCGTCGGTCGTATGTCCATACATTGAACACGCTACTTTTCCAAGATCTGGTACTCCTGGTTTAAAATTTAGCAGGCATATTATCAGGAATGTATTCTAGTCTTCCCATGTGTGCCCGTATGTCTGTCGATCGGTTTATTGGATAAAAAAACATGCTTGTTTTTGTTTCATCAACATCCAACAGGTAAACGCCAATTACAGGATAGATATACTATATCATGCTAATAAACTAAGACTCATTACGAGGGTTAGGCAGTGGCGTTGTTGTCGTGAGAATAATCCTGGCGCTTGGTCAGGATTGAACCCAGGACCTAACCCTCGGCAAGCATGTCAACCACCAAGCTACAGCGTCACTACTTTAATTTTGTTCTTGTATTTTTTATTGCGTTTTGTGTCAAACAAGTAATCCTACCGTATTTGGATTTAGCTTTCGTGGCTTCCGTCTCTTCACTTGGAGGGCTGGTTCCTGCCTTATTCTCAGCATTCACTCTAAACTCATACGTTTTTCCTTCAGTAAGTCCAGTAACTGTGAACTCACAATCGGTTACAGGTTTCTTGTTCGCTTTCACCCATCGATCTCTGGCAGTGTCGCGTTTCTCTATGTTGTATCCTATGATAGGCGCACCGCCGTCACTTGGCGGTGGTGACCAGGTTAGTGTCATTTCTGAAGCATCGACTGAAGTTATGGTCGGCTTCAATGGTGCTTCTGGAACATCTGAAAAAAATCCCAATATAACCATGAATATGATGTGTCGTGACAGAATGTGATCTACGGAAAATGAAAATCGAGTTATTGGTATCGGTTATAAACTATTATAAGCATTCAACATTTTTTTAATGAAATGAATATTAGATTCATAAGTTGAATATAACAGGATTAACATAATTTTGAAATGTACGTATAAAAACACACTTTACTACTTTCCTGTAGGTTGTTCCATTGCATTTGAAGCAGTCATGGATAGTCTACATAAAATTCAATTTAGCTTTTACTTTTAATTTCAGTTGATTATTTTTGTAACATTCATTGGTGGCTGATGTTGATTTATGTTGATTACAACCAAGTTTCACTTACCATACGGTGGTTTAGCAACTGTACTCTGTGAAGGTTCGGACGGCTGGCTTCTCCCGGCTTTATTAACAGCCATGACTCTAAACATGTACTCATTTCCAGTTGTCAATTTAGTTGCCTTGAATGTAGTCTCCGTGATGGTATCAAGGGTTGCCACAACCCACCTAGTTGACGATTTCTCTTTCTTCTCAACAACGTAATTTGTTATTGGGCTACCACCGTCTGATTCAGGTGGTGTCCAAGAGATGGTGATTTCTGTTGCGTCAACTGAATCTATACTTGGAGTTCCAGGTACGCTTGGAACATCTAAAAAATGGCAAATGTTTTTGTCATTACAATATACACTTTTAGTGACTACAGAGATGCTTTTGATTTGTCAGCTTGGCCAAGACATTACATTGCAATCATAAAACGAAGAAAAGTTTAGATATATACAAATTTAACATCATAAATAGATTAACTACATTAAAGTTGACCAAAAGAAGAACTCCGTGATTATTTCCTCAACAAATACATTTTAAAGGTTCCCGTTATTATAACTACTAAATTGATCCTCCGGATGCAGAGAACGAATTTATAAGCATGTATGTACAGCATGTGAATGAAATGTAAGATGTTTCGGGGTTCAACTCTATCAATTACATTGCGCCTTTTTATTAAACATCTTTTTTTTGTAAATCTTCTTCGTATACATAATAATTTAATATAAGAATGCAATGTTATTTTAAGCTCAGTCCAGACTATCAAATTTATTTGACAAAGAAACTTTCACATGCCTATATGGCCATGATGATGTCATATCATGATCATACATAGAAATATCATTACCATATATGGATATAATAAAAGTTTTTGTCTGAGTTTAATCTTATAGTGTCAAATTATAGGCAAACATGATGTGTGAAACGCGTGTGCCTACCGTATGGAAGCTTGGCGACGGTGGGCTCTGAGCTGTCACTTGGCTCACTTGGTCCAGCCTTGTTCACAGCAATTATCCTAAATTCGTACTCGGTGCCTTCCATCAGATCAGTGACTACAAACGAAGGTTCTTGAATTGAGTCTTTTGTAGCCTTTCCCCATCGACCTCCAGTCTTGCGCTTTTCAATGACGTAGTTGGTAACTGGTGATCCACCGTCATTAGCAGGAGGTGTCCAGGAAAGGGTCATCTCAGTTGTGTCGTAGGCTTCAATGATAGGCCTAGATGGCGCATCCGGTACATCTGACAAAACAAATAGCAGATATTTACTAATAATAATATCATTTCAATAAATTGTATACAAAATTACTACCCAAGTATTGCTATAATGGGAAGTTTAAACTGTAAAGATTTTTGTTTAAATTTATTTCGTGTCACATACAACAGCGACTTTCCCCTGCCACTTACAGGATGAGATCTACGCCATGCTTTCTAAACCACGTATCTTTATTAGGCTTAGGGAGAGGAATTGTTAGGTCGTGGTGACGAACCTAGTGCGTAGCCAGGTTGGAACCCAGGACCTCAGGGTTGTAAGGTAAGCATGTTAACCACCAGGCTACTGTCCCTCACCAAAAAATGTTATTTGCCATGACAAAAATTTAAATGCAAACTGTACATATATTAAGGTACCGTATGTTATCCTTAACCACCAAATCGCAGTTACAAACAACAGAGTGATAATTGTAAATTAATTTTTCTAACCAATGTGGTAAATATCTTTGTGATTTATAGAAAACAAATGTTGGTAGTATCTTATCTTTTTTATCTTTTTATTTTTTTTGGTATCATTTTATTTTAGAAGAAAACTTTGGTATAATATTATATGTAAGTAATGAACCAGCTTTAACCAATATTTTTGTTTAATTTTCTGGTTTTTTCTTACTTTACCCCTGACCTATAGCATTTGATAACTATACTTTAATAAACAAAGTGTATCTGTATCGGTGTATTTCCTCTAAACAGTTCTTTGTGTAAACTATGGGCATAATTATAATATTATTTGTATTATTTCAAAAACGTATTTAAAATTACCGTAAGGTAGTTTAGCCACAACGCTATCTGATGTATCGCTAGCTGGTCCCAATCCAGCTTTATTCTGAGCCATGACACGGAACTCGTACTCGCCACCTTGCTTTAGGTCGGTAACGTCCATGATTGTCTTATTAATCGGCTCTTTGTTGACACGTACCCACTGGTTGCGGGATTTGTCAAGCTTCTCGACGACGTAGCCGGTGATCATGGCACCTCCATCGCTCTTTGGTGGAGTCCAGGTTAGCGTCATTGAAGTGGCATCGACGTTGGATATTTCTGGTTTGCCAGGCTTCTCAGGTATATCTGGTGAAAACATCAATGAAATGAAAGACAGTCATGACATGTTTGTAAAGTAACATTTATTCAGTCAACATGTTTTGTGGTATGGATGCCAGGCTAGAGGTCTGAATACCTAAGTTCTCATTCTACTCGATAACCTTTGATTTGTTTTTACTATTTCCTAATAACTGGTGTAAGGTAATTTTCTGTTTCTAAGGGTCAATATAAGACAAATTTTACTTCTAGTATTGATCCTTGTAGTGGTTGTATTTTTATTAGTATTCTTATTATGTTTACTATTATGTTATGAAATTGTAACTATTACTAAATAAATATTAATTGATTGATTGATTGATTGATAATGTAAACTGACTCTTCACATTACCTTAATCCAATTTTTCTTATAAACTTCATTGTCTTCGCATTATTTATGCGGTAAACTAATACACTTGTCACAAAGATATTTCCAATTAAATATGTAACATTTCTAACATAATGAATACAGTAAGCTGGCGTTTAATATATTAAATCTATAATACTCACCATACGGTGGTTTTGTTAAGACAGTGTCAGATACATCAGATACAGGACCAACGCCGGCGAGGTTGACGGCAGCAACTCTAAACTCATACTGCTTCCCTTCTACCAAGTCCTGGACATCATAGACAGGTTTGGGTACCGGTTGTTTGTTCACTTGCATCCATCTGTTACGGTTAACATCACATCGTTCCACTATGTATCCGGTTATTGGACTGCCTCCATCGATTTCTGGTACGGGCCATTTCAATTCCACGTTGGTGGAATCTACTTTTACGATCTCTGGTTTACCACAACGTCCAGGTATATCTTTAAGATAAATATTATAGGTATAACGATGTAACGGTATCTGATATACATTATCGCAGTGATGATGATGATGATGATAATAATATTAAATTATAATAATGATGATGATGATGATGACGATTTTGATGATGATGATGATGATTTTGATGATGATGATGATGATGGTGATGGTGATGATGATTATGATGATGGTGATTATGAATGATGATGATGAAGATAATGATGCGATGCTGCTTCTGCTGCTGCTGATAATGATGACCATGATGAGGACAATGATAACAATAATAAATCAAACATAACAGTATACTTCTCTTACCATAAGGTGCTTTGGCAAGGTAGGCATCCGTTGCATCACTGGGGGGACTGTGGCCCGCGTCATTAACAGCAGTGACTCTAAACTGGTAAGATGCACCTTCTGTAAGACCAGTCACAACTGTAGCACACTTTGTAAGAGGTTCTACAGTTACTTTGCTCCACTTTGATGACACGTTGTCCTTCTTCTCTAAGATGTAACCAGTGATGGGGCTTCCACCGTCTTCTGGCGCCTTCCATGTCACTTGCATTTCAGTACTCTGGATATCTGAAACAACTGGTACCTCAGGCTGATCTGGTTCATCTAAAATAATTAGAATAATATATTTATTTTTTATGTCGTGTTGCTTTCAACACCAGATATATTACAACCCATAAATTAAATTCTCCATTACAATCAGCATATTGCCACAGCTACACATCATATTCATTACAATACAGCTTATTTTATAATCAGAATTACCGCCATCATTATGTCATTATATTTATTGTTATCGTTATCGTCATAATCACCATTACGATCAGTGCAATTATCATCACCATCATCGTCGTCGGCATCATCATCATGATCGTCGTAGTCGGCGATAGTCGGCATCATCTTCGGCGTCAGCCTCATCATCGGCGTCAGCATCATTATCATCGTCGTCATCATCATCATCATCATCATCATCACAATCAACATCATCGTCGGCATCATCATCATCATCATCATCATTACCGCCACCACCACTTTGATGTTAGTTAAAACTAAATACAACTTACCATATGGAGGTTTTGCCATATGTCGCTCTGAAGGTTCACTGGGTGGTCCTTTACCAGCGTCGTTGACAGCAATGACTCTGAATTGGTACTCGTTCTTCCTCGTCAATCCAGTCACCTTAAACGATGTCTCACGAAGCTTGTCACGAGTAGCAAGAGCCCACCGTGTTGATGTCTTCTCTTGCATCTCCAGTATGTAATGCTTAATAGCGTTTCCACCATCCGATTCTGGAGGCGTCCATTTAACGGTCATCTCTGTGCTGTCGATCTTTGATACCGTTGGAGCCTCTGGTGCTCCCGGTACATCTTAAATTTGAAATTAAAAACGAAAAATATAATATTTCAATAAATAAATATCCTAATTTAAATTTTAAATTAAAATTCGCGTTTATTTCTGAAAAATTATCGGCATATAACAGTTGTCTTTAACTAAATTAAAGCGTTAAAGATTTCTTTACGGTGGTTACAGAAACGGTGGTTTTAACCTGTCTTTTCATTCCTGATGATGACATACTTTATGTCGAAATATTGAATATTGTCACGATGGCGTGTATCTTATTGCTTGGAGTATGCATTATACTTTCTTACTTGAAGTTGATGAGTGGACCTTTCGGATTAACCTGTAAGGTCACTCTACAATTCAAATATATGAATTCATATGATGTACTGGTGTCAAAAAGAGGTAACAGGTCAAATTACCCTGTTATAATTCTTATTCATTAGCATAGTTTACAAGGCTGAAAATTAAAGAAGTTTAATTAATTAAATGCTGCCATGAAAGTATAAACTTACCGTATGGTAATTTCGCAACAAATGTGTCACTCGCCTCGCTGGTTTTGCCTAACCCTGCAGCATTCTCTGCAGCAACTCTGAATTGATAGCTGTTCCCGGCTAAGAGATCAGACACTGTGTATTCGGTGTCTGTTACAGGCTCTTTATTCGTCTTCACCCATCTACCTCTAGCAGCATCACATCTTTCAATGGTGTAGCTTATGACTGGAGATCCACCGTCATTTTCTGGAGGTGTCCAGGTAATTTTCATTGTAGTTTCGTTGATATTTTCTACCACCGGCTTCCCTGGAGCATCTGGGGCATCTATGGAAATCATCAAATGTTGATTACATGTTAATAAACAATTTAAATATAATTATAATTAGACCAATATAAAATTACAATTATATATTTATTCATGGTTATAAAATATAATGTTTGATATATTGTATAATCATTATCAAATCATAATGTTAATGAAATAAAACGCCGCCAAATACGTAGAAATAGAAAGAATAATATTAAACGCAATAAACAACTTAAGGAACTTAATGACTGTATGACCTGTTGTGATGTTCTAAACACAATAAGCCACTTCAGGGGTTCAACTGCGCATTTGCAGATTAAGGTCAAGTAATAAAACGACGCGCGGCAATTATATTCCTATCAATAAGAGCCGCGCGTAGTTTTATTACTTTACCTTGGTAACGCACATACACAGTTGGCTTATTTCAGCTGAGAGGTTGCGTGATGGAAAATAAAATGGATTGAGGCATTGTATAGCGTATTTTATGCAAGTAGATTACACTTACCGTAAGGTGGTTTAGCCACAACAGTTTCAGAACTCTGACTCGGCTTACTTTTACCAGCTTCGTTTTCTGCGTAAACCCGATATACATATTCATGCTGCTCGACGAGATCTGTACATGTAAACGTACATTCGCTTATCCTTTCATCAGTTAAGTTAACCCAACGTGTAGTGTTTGTATCTTGACGCTCGAGGATGTAACCCAGTACAGGGCTCCCTCCATCGTATTCAGGTGGAGTCCAGTTGACTGTCATGCAGGTACGATCGACGTCGGTTATTGTTGGCGTTCCAGGTGGATGCGGTACATCTGTTAATGAGACGAGTAAAAATAAATAATACTAAACTAGTAAAGTTTGTATATTTCATGTTTATTAATATGTTTTGATGTAAAGTTTGAGCAATTATTCATCAAAATGGGGCATTATGGGACATTATTTAAAATTTGAAGGACAAATATGATATTGAAATAAAAAAAAACTAACGTAATTCGTTTTATCGTTACATTTGATTTCCTTCAATATAAGAAAAAATGACAGTTGAATAATTAGTTACCCGCTCTAATTGTACTCATTAAAGAAGTTGTTAATACTCCTAGTATTATTTCAGAGAAATACTGAAGTTCATCTTGGGTAAGATTACTGCATTGAACTGGGTCATTATAATCAATTTATCTCAAATAAATCAAATTCATATGTATTTGTTAAATCACGTTTGTAAGAATGTGGTACAGAAGAATTAAAGATTGAATTAAAAAGGCTGCGAACCAACAAGATAAAAAAAACCTTGTGGCGGCTCATCTAGTAAACGAAGGACACATTAAAAAAAAACAAGCAGTCTAGTAGGTCTTGTGGTAGCTATAAATGTATACTGGTTTTTACACTTGGTGGTAACAGCGTGGGACAAGTCTAAACAAAGACATATTATTTTCCCTACCAAATTGATGCTTTGCAACAACTGGATCTGTTGCTCTAGTAGGCTCGCCGTCACCATGCTTATTAGTAGCAAAGACGCGGAACATATACTCGTTCCCTTCGACAATTTTGGTTACATCAATTGATAATTCTGTCGTATTTCCAGCTGACATCCAATTATCTCGTTTCATGTCACGTCTCTCAACGTTGTACTTGGTTATTGGACTTCCTCCATCATCGAATGGAACGTCCCAACTGAGGCTTATGCTCTTCGGTGTTATCTCACCAATCTTGAGGTTTAGAGGTGGCTGAGGTGTATCTGCAAGGATATTAAATATAATGGTAAAGTTGTATCTTTTAAATAAAATCACCATTCAATAAAACAGTATTTTATTTTAATGTTCAATTTATAATCACCGTCAAAATTTATCCACGCTCCACCTCATGACTTATTGTCCGTGTTCAATACATTAATTTCATGGTTTCCTTCCTGATTTGTTTGTTTATTATTAAAAGCCATAGACGCTAAGGTAAAGAAAGTATAATGCATACTCTAAGCAATGAGATACAGGCCATCGTGACAGGATTCAATATGTCGACATAAAGTATGTCATCATCAGGAATGATGATGACTAAGGTAAAGATGGTCCAACATTCAATAATGAACATAGGTAAATTAGCTACTATAAACTCATGTACGATGTTCTATAGTTTTGAGGTAGAGTGGTCAAGTTACTTCAACCAGGTTCTTATTCAAATCTTCGTAAACTGAAGGTTGTCATTGTAGGTAACTGGTTCATTGGTATGACAGACGCTTGCCTTAACATTCGGCTACCTCAACGCTAGATCGAACAATAGTATGATTCATCATTCAACGTTACTAAAAATATCGATAGGTTTTAGTAATTAAATAGGATCTGTTACGGCACAAATTATCGTCATTCGGTGGCGACAAATTGTGTAGGCATTGATGGCACTAATTGTCGCCTTGTACAAATTGTCACCAGTTGCGACAATGCATACAATAATTCTCACACAATGATTGTTTTACTCTTCCATATTTTTTTCTATCTAGTTGCTGATACACTGACTTCCTTAATTTGCTTTCGACCCTCCATTTACAAATAACTGGAAATGAAACATCGTCTCGAGATTTTTATTTTCACTGCATAAAAGCGCAAAAGAGAATCCGACCTAGGCATTAAAGTAACTGTAAGTTCATCCTTTGCGTTAATTTTGATGAAAAAAGTCAGGTCTTTTAACTGAATGGATTTTGTCATTAATAACTAATGTTAAAGCGGCATGGTGGCGCATTCATTCAAATGGGTCACTTGTCGGACTGGATTTATTTACTTTTGCAACCCTTCATTTGTATGTACGCACACAAGTTAGTGTATACATTATTGGTACTGGCGACAATTTATGCAGGGCGACAAATTGTGCCGATAATGCCTACACAGTTTATCGTCAGTTAAGGACGACAATTTGTGTCGGCGACAATTTACGTCATCAATGCCTAAAAAATTTGTCGCCACCGAAAGACGACAATTTGTGCCGGCGAAAATTTCTGCAGGGTGACAATTTGTGCCGTAACAACATTTGCTTTGCAGTAGCAGCAAACCTGAACTTGTAATTAGAGAACTCACCAAAGATATCCAATTCGAATGAATCGGTAGCGGTTCCAACGTCATTTGCAGCGGTGACAATGTATTTACCACGATCCTGTCGAGTGGTATCTGCAATACCAATTGTAGATTCTATACACATTCCTTTGCCTGTTATAATCTTGATATGTTCATTCGTTTCTATTGTTTTGTCGCCGACATTCCAAGTTACCGTTGGGGGAGGAGCACCAGTGATGTCTGCTTTTACTTTGATTTTCTTTCCAGCTCTAACGGATAGCTTCTTGAATTCATCATCAATTTTAACTTCAGGTGTTGCTGTAAAGAAATAAATAAATGCATTTGTTTTTTTTTTTTGACATAAAGGTAAATGTAAAGATAGTCCCATTCAATACTGAACGTAGGGAAATAAGCTGTTAGGAGCTCATTGTACTAAGCATTGTCATTATGTGGTAGGGTGGCCAGTTCCATTTCACACCGCCTTTTTAGCCTTTATTTGACATTCCAAACTAAATTAAATGACGTTTTGGAAAGAGAAATACAACTAACTTATTGAAAAAAGAAGACTAGATTTTACATTGGAAAATAAGAAACATTCAGACTAACCACAACAACAAAAATATTAAACAGTGTTAGATTCCACAAGTTTAAAATTCATATTTCAATATTACTATTGAGACATAGATGACCATGGTATCATTCAGGCCAGTTGAACGGTTGGACAGCGTAAGCAACAGCAAATATTACTTGTATTGGTTTGTTACATTATTCTAGAGTGGTGATGTAGTTTGGTTGTTGTAACTAGGCCTCGTTAAATGTCTGCCTCAGAATTATAAGACAACACGTCCCCGGTGTGTCAATGGCAAGAAACTCGCTGATATGACACAGACAAAAGTCAAACTTATCGTTAAAATTACCTTCTAAGACAAGGTCCGCATGACATTGTAGGTTATCCACTTCTGCAGTGTATTCCGCGTCATCGTCAAAGGTAGTGTCATTTACGATGAGCGTGTATGTTTTGCCATCTTGTTTCATTTCATGTTTCTTATTCTCTTTGATTGGTTTTCCATCCTTCAACCACCTGAACTTAACGTTCTCTTTGTTCACGATGCAAGTAAAGGCCACTGATTTACCAGGACCAGTTACCACCTCTTCTGGAGCTTGTAAGATCTCTGCAGTTTTATCTAGAAAAGTCAAGCGCGAAATTAATCACTATTTTAATACAAACATATAACTAATAGTAATCTTCAAATTATTGAAATTAAAGTTATCATCATAATCTCATTACAAATACGCAACAATTATTATTCTCTCCATTCTATCCTTCATTTTATTACTTTATCATAACCATAGTCATATCATCATCGGCACCATCACTATCTTCAGCCTGAAAGTAGGTACCTCACAAGAGATGTGCCCTTGCACTATTCTACATCCCTTTTTATCTCGAATTATCACCTTTCATTGCATTAATCATTATTCTCCTTCACTTTACATCGAATCATCATACTAATACTTTCTTTATAATCACTATCATCACCTATTATTATTATTATTATCATCATCAAAATCATCATCGTTATCACTATCATTATCACTACCATCATTTTTATTATCGTCATCGTGGTCATCATCATCATCATCGTCGTCGTCATCATCATCATCACCATCATCATCATCGTCATCATCGTCACCGTCATCGTCATCGTCATCGTCATCATCATCATCATCATCATCATCATCATCATATAGTATTTAAATAGCAAAAACCGATGATTAATTATTTGGAACGAACTAATTTTACCTTTGACAGTTAGCTTAGCGTAGGTTCGTTTCCCAGCAACAAGTACTGTATACTCAGCCTCGTCGTCTAGTACAACATCCTTTATAATCAATGAGTGTTTCTTGCCATCTCTAACCATCTCATATTTATCACTTGGTTGGATCTCATTACCGTTTTTCATCCACTTAACATCATTTGTCTCTTTGTCAAGGACACATGTAAGAGCGACTTGTTCGTCTTCTTCAATACAACTTGTGTCTTTTGGAGCTTCTACTACCTCAGGTGCCGCTTCTGTATAATTGACAAAGAGCATTGAGTTTAAATAAATGGTACCTTGAATCATAGCTACAGATTTGTCAATGTTTCAAATATCGCAATTTGCACTTCCAATGTTGTTGAGGACATATTATTCATCCATTGTTGATCCTCACTGCGCCCTAAGCACCATTACGATGGGCGAGTTCCTTATCATTATTATTACTATAGTATATATTAATTTCGACAAACCAAGACATTTTAGTGACCGGGCTGACAGTTTCAACCTCCCTCAACGGAGGTCGTCTTAAGAGTGACGGTTCTGTTGTTAAGTAATCCAATCACAGGTAGGTTTGTCAAATTAACATTTATACTATCGTATCTTTCAAACAAGATGAACATTCTTTATTATGATTACTATTATTTTACTAACATCTTATTCAGAGACATCTCTTATGGTGTCGCTGAAGATGATGTTTGTGAAATAAAAATTAATAAAGATTATAACATATTACGATATTGATCCAAACTTATAATTAAATACTTCCTTCTTTGCTGCGCATATCAAGAGACAGGAATTGATTTTAAAATTGAGGTACCATAATAAATAGTGTCAATTTTTCTATCTTATGTAATTAAATAATATAATATTGATAAATTTCAGTTTGTTTTACCTTTAAAAAAGACTTCACATTGTCATTGGCCCAGTTATTGAAACAAATACATATGGAACGAATAGCTTCATTTTAAGTCATTCAATAGTTAGTCAAATAATCACCACATTTGTCATTTGTACCCATTTACATGTGGGTTGTAGGAGGCAACCTTATAGAAAATCAATCAATCAATGTTTACCTTCAACAATCAATTCTGCTGTAGATTCGTTGTCAGGTGTTTTGCAAGCGTAATCAGCTTCATCATCAAACGACACATTGTGGACAATAAGGATGCGTTCCTTGCCTTTAGTAATGCATTCGTACTTCCCGTTAGGCACTATCTCTTCTCCGTCTTTTAGCCAGGTAACCTTAGCTTCTTCATCAGAGATTTTGCAGGTAAAGCGTGCATCTTGACGTTCAATTGTTGTCGTTGATTTCAGTTCGGCTAGGAACACAACAGGGGGAGCTAAAACAAACCCAAAAGGTAAACATTACAAACATACAAAAATCAAATATTTTAACATGACTTTTTATTTATGTTAATAAATTTGTCGCTAATCATTGACATTTTGGATCTTAAAAAAACTTAATAATATTATTATAAAATGTTAAATATTACAATATTACATTTTGTAGAATACATAATAAAATGACAGCACGTATTTTTACTACACTTAAAATACAAAAAAGACAGATAATTAAATTATACAGGCACCTGAAAGAATAAAAAACAAGTCAACATGCAGTTGGTATAATGTACATTTATTGAGCACCACGACGTTCGCCTTGAAACGTTACAGAAGCTACAAAATATACTTAATTAAAGAGTAGACCACACCTAAATCCATTAAGCATGCTTCTTGTATATAATTTACATTTTACATGTTGTTGCAAATTTATCTCAACCAACGAAGTTGGAATCTTAATAACGGAACCCATTAAGCATGATTGTGACTTATTATTATCACTTAATAACAGGCCGAGGCTTATAAGTCATACATAGGCTAACCCTAAAAAAATCATTATTAAAATGTTAAATCTACTAGACCTAGTACTTTCTTCTGTACCCATGCCAGGCCGGCCCATGAGCTAAAATTTTATCAAATTAGGCTGCCACGTGACCACATAATCCGAATCCAGAGCCCCACAAAGTTTTGGGTTTTTTTTTTATTATTGCTAGTAATACAGTATTATTGTTGATATTTTATTAATATTTATCATTGTTATTATTGCTATTTATTACTATCTTTGTTATACTACTAGGCCTAAGCTTATCTATTATCATTTTATTGCTATCATGTTTTATTAGGCCCCTAACAGATTTTTATTTGATTATTTTCAGTATGATAATATATTAGCCAAGGCTAGCCCTACTTTATATGTTAATTGTATAGAGGCCTAGGCCTACTACATAAAGTTTGTTTTATGGGTCCACATTTAAAATCTTTGTTGCTTGTTGTTTGTAGTGGACCTAAATGTCTAGGTAAACCTAGGCCCTAGGCCTAGCCTAGCCTAGGTCTAGGTAGGTAGGATCACACTCTAAGGCTACCCTAGGCCTAGGCATACGTCTTTATATGAATGTGGAATAAATATAATTTAATTGAATAAAATTGATTCGCGCACCCGAACCTATCGCGCACCGAAGACAAATCGAACCAAGGTCTTATCACTGTGTCATCTACTAGCGCCAGATGTCTACCTGAAGACTAGACTAGGCTTAGGCCTAGGGATAGGGCCTACTTTAGTAAAATACTCAACCCTACTCAGACTGTCTGAAACAGTACGAAGTCCCGAATTGTAATGTGTACCTCATTTTAAAAGGCTTCAGATACCTTGATACGTGCTTGATCCTGGCAAGTCTTTGTCCGATAATAAACGTGGATAAGCGTAAATATTGAGTTAAAGTAATATTAATAAGCAATAAACACATTTTTATGGTAAATTTCTAATCAACTGTTGTTGAGTCAGTTCGTTGTTTGTTTAATTGTTGCCAATGTGCTGGACAAACGTTGCTAGGTATTTGCGCGCGAATAGAACACGCGTGTGTATAGTGGACACAGCGCGCGATGTGCACTGTATTCAGCTTGACAACGAAAACAGAGCACAACCATTGTACATTTTCAGAAAGCTATAATATTTTTTGTAATGCAGACGAAACTACTCAATTAAAATATTTTAGGATGTTCAACTGTACAATTCAGCAGAGAATGTAAACATATTTTTGATAAATTTTGTAAAAGATACCGTAAGAGGACATTGAAACTGCCAAATAAAATAATAAACTCCATGCCCTAATCAGATGCTTATTTTATATCTACATTTCTAGTGTTTTAGTAGCTATATTTACTAGGATTGTTAGATAATGTAAATAGAAGTTTAGGTATGTTTTACTTTAATTTATTTTAATTACTTATCTTTTAACTTATGTTATATTTGTTTGATTTTTATTTTATTATTTTTCTAATTTGTTAAAAGTTGTAAGGATTATATACGTTTGTTGTTTTTTTTTTTCGTTTTTGTTATGTAATGTGGACGCACCTTTGATTTTTTATTTGTTTCAAATTGTGTCGCTGATAAAAAAAATATATGTCCAAATAAATAAATAAGCAAATAAATAAAGCTGCATATTTCTTTAAAAAATATATATATATATAAAAGTTTGGTTTACCTTGTGTGTGATCCTAGCATGTCTTCATTCAATAACAAAAGTGAACTGTTACAGATATTGGGTAAATATAAGACTTATGAAGACATATCACCAACATTTTGCAAAGAAAATTCATGATCAAGTGTAGAATTTGAGAGTAAAAGTTGGTTTGTTTTTTTGTCAATGTTGACAAGCGTTGTTAAGCAATCGTGCATGAATGGAACGTACGCGCGTTTAAAGTGAAACACGTGGTGCGCGATAAATTAAGTTGGAAGATGCCACCTCTGACACCCTCGATTATGTCAGGACACTATATTTATTTATTGAACCATGTTTACAGAGAATAGCACGACCAGCAAGTGCGAAATCTTTAAAAATTCATTTAGTTACAAAGGACCTAGATATTTTAATACACTAGACACTTCAATTAGAAAT
>JAOTQE010067040.1:0-30198 GCA_025631205.1 Nesometra sesokonis
ACGAAAACGGATACGTCATATATTCTTGTAACGTTTACATAGAACTCCTTGAATATCTGTCACATTTGGTGAATATTGTAGAACAATCATCAACGATTCGTAGGTAGAACATTTGATATATTTTTTAACACAATTAGCCCCTTTCAAAATTTGAAGTGTGACGTATCCGTTTTTGTATTCGTATTTCGTAAAGCTGCGAAACCTCACTATTATAAAAAATACACGAACACACGGGCCTACTTTTAACTCTGGATTATGGTGAGGTGTAAGAAACTAGTTTCTTTTATTAATTGTTGATTTTGGAACATTTGATTGTAATTTTCGACCACTAAGTCTCTCAGTTTTTCCTGGAGCAAACCCGAAGCGAAACTGCGATTTAGATGCATTCTTATTCTGCGTTTTTTCTTGGTTTGTCGTTTTGGAGACTGGAGCCGGTAGTCTAGATACTGGAGCCTGCGAAACTGCTTCGCCAACCTCAGAATATATAGGATACTTTTGGTCACAATGCGATTCATTCGTCAACAAGTCGTCAAACGAAGAGGTATTTGGCGTTTTGGTTGCAGACGATCGCCTACCAAATTTACTCATTAACTTACTGAGTTTTCCGGGTTTTGATATCTTCTTAACACTATCAGGAACACCGTATTTTCTAGCGGCGGGTGGTAAAGAATATGTTGTATTGTTCCTTTGAAATTGCGCTTCTTGTGAGACCTGGATAGAGGCACATGATGAGCTCTGTATCGACTGCATTGTACTCTTCAGCAAATCTGGATCAGAGTTACTACGAAGGCAGGAAAATGACCTGTCAGTTCGCATACTGTATTCATCACATGAACTGTTAAGAGATCGGTCTGAATCCAGACTGTCAAATGAATCACGTGTTTCGGGAACATGATGCACCCTGTGAGGTGGGGAGATAAATCCAGGCGATGGAAGGTGAGATCCAGAAAGTCTAGTCGTTGGCGATGTTGGGCTCATAGACGTAGGGCTTCCAGTCGTTGTGATTGTGCGTTTTCCCATTTGAGGAGTCGCCACTTTTGAGAATGGTGGTGGTGCAACGTGACCCGCAGAAGTTGGTGTCCGTGGACTGCTCATACCAAGACTTGCTGTTCCCATTCTTATGGTGACTTTTGATCTCGGTGACGGAGACTTTGGTGGGCGACCATTGGTAGTCGGAATTGTCCTGACAGTTACTGGTGATTGGGGTGGATTTGTGTATGGTATTTGTATATTGCGAACAGGGGAGGAGGGGTTGGAATAGGTGGCGCTATTTGGACGACTCATAGGTGAGATTGATGTTGAGGATATAGCTGTGCCACTGTTATCAGGTGCTTGTGTATAGCTATTTATACTTTTCCTAGATTCCATGCTTGGCGATCTTACGCGTGTCTGACTGGGTCTGGGTTTTGAATCTGTCATTGGTTTTGAGTTCTGAGATGAAGACTGTACAGAATTTACTAACTTAGTCCGGTTTGATCCAGAATTTCCTAAAGGCGAGCCACGTGGTCGGATATTTGATGGTTTTGTTGTGGGCTTGGAATTAACTTGTTTTGGTTTATGCGAGGGACTGCCTCCAGATTGCTGGTTTTCTGTTCGAGTCGGCGGCGTTGATCTTTGCGAACGTTTTTGAACAGAAACCTTTGAAGGAGTGACTACCTTGTGAGTTGCAACAGAGGGTTTACCGGAAATAGCTTCTATATCGAGACCCAGTTTTGATCGCCTGTCTGACTGTGATTTGGAAGTAGTTTGTTTTAAACTACCTCTAGTGGATGGAGTTCGTTTTAACGGACTACCCCGGCCACTACCGCGAGTTGGATCAACCCTTTGACCAGCAGTTGTTTTAGTTTCCGATGACGGCGAACTTACTCTACCGGAACGTCTGAAGCTGCCTGAGCGTGGAAGTCTAGAAATAGAGGTATTTGGTGTAGCTAGTGAGTCATTGTCTTTCTTGGTTTTTGCTTTATTAGCCGCCACCGGCGAACACCTTGGTGGTGATTTCTTATTAGAAATTGAAGACTGCCTGCTGCTTGCAGACGAGATACTAATATTTGAAAAGGTTGAACAAGTACTGTCCACTGATCTACTTCGTGTGTGACGCACGTGGTTTGGTTTCGCAATTTCTTTCTTTGGCGATGGGGGTGTGCTCTTTCGCGTAGACGGTGCACGTAGTCTGGATTGCTTCTTTTCATGAGGCACTATTGTTTTGTTTACTTGTGGAATGTTAATATGATTTTCATTTTCATCGTTAACTTGAGTTCTTGGTGAGTGCCTAAAGGAATATGTTCGTTTTAAATCTTCAATCTCCTTTTCATCAAGTTGATCAAATGTGTCACTGTTCACTTTCCGTGGTGACTGTTGTCTTTGATTGAGAGTTGTATTACGCGGACGAACAATGTAAACGTCGTCGTCTGCCATTTTATAAACGACATCACTTTTTTCAAGACCGTCTTCGTTATTGACGTTTACAGAGTCGAATTGAGTAATTACATTTTGTTCTTTCCTTTCTTCGTTTATTGGTCTATTTTCTTGTTTATGAAGGTCTGCATTGTTTTTACCATTTTGCTTCTCGGTGTTGTTATTTTCATTTAGGAAGGTTAATGCATTATTATCCTCATCTGAATATATGTTTTTCTCGCGTAAAGCCTTGAGACCTCTGGCGCGCCTGGGTGGCAACACTACTAAATCATGTTCGATGGGCATTACCGACTCGATAAATCGCATGTCTTTCTCAGTTGATTTTGGGTATTGCTCACGATCTCCTGTAAGTAGTGGCTCTCCAATATTTTGTTTATTTCTAATAAGTACTGGCTCACTTTGTTCGCAGCTTTGTTCATCGTTTTTATCTGGCAGCGATGAACTATCCACATTATTTACAGGTACATTTTCTTCTTTTCGTTTTATTAACTTATTATGGCCATCTGACTCTTTCATCCGACGATAACGTGGCCGGTAACTGCTTTGTTTTGCGCCTTCTTTCCGAGGCGTTGATTTTCTGTCTTGGGTTGTAACCGATGATTCCAATGTATCTAAAACTTTCTGAATATCAATATTACCCAATTGCTGATGGAGAACATTTTTCTGATCTTCTTCACGTGTACTTGGTTTTCTTTCGTTTTCTGTTTTATTGACTGGTATTTCTACGTTGATGTCATCAACAGTGACGTCATCGGTACTAGCGTCTCGAAGAAGGGCAAATTCTACATCAGATGAAACTACCGAACTACGTGTTCGTCTCTCAAATCGCGATCGGCGAGGCGATGTAGGCTGGCTATTGTTATCCACTGTTGATTCACTGGTGTCTTGCATTATCAAACCATCGGTATCACTCTCTCCACTTATTCCACTTATAGTTATTGTCTTTACATTTTCAGGGAATACTTCGTGATCATCAAGACAATCATTTTCTGCATTTTTATCTTTGTCAATCTTAGGTTTATCAGAGTTACTTTGATCCGTCGGGCTATCATCCTTATCTTTTAATATTTTAATAACATCTACACTTTCAATATTACTCCATGGTCGCGATATTTTAGGCCTTTGCTCCCGAAGTGTTACACCAGCATTATCAGTTGAGACCTCGTCACCAAATAATTCCTTTAAACGTTGTCGTCTGCTCATGACTCGTAATGCTAAATCATTTTCAACACCTTCTACTTTGTATCGCCTCCGCGCAGGTGGGTTTCTCAGTTTTATCGAAGACTTTTCATCTTCTGATTTTGTCTTCTGTTCGTCTGTACTTTTATTTTTCTCATTGTTCTCCGCTGTTTTCTTATCTAATACCGCACCCGTTCTTTCACGACTATCGCTAGCTTGAAGCTGTGCTTGGGTTTTCTTTGACCGTTTGATGCTGCGTCGAAAACTACCATCTCGTCTGAAGTTCCCGATTGCTGATTCTTCTTCATTTCCTTGCATCAACAAGTCAATGAGGGATTCTTCCGCCGATGCACTACTTGACGTTCTTGTCTTCTTGCTGTTCGGAGTAGTATCTTCTTGACTACTAACAGATCCAACATTACTGGCTGTATCTGATGAAATACCACTCGATGTACTACTTACACTATCTGGATCAGCGGTATCGGTGGCATCATTGATTACTCTACCGTCCACTTCTGATCCATTTTCAGAAATAGCGTTCAGATTCTTTTCAAACTTTTGCCACGATCGTCGGATAGAAGAGGCGCGTACAAAATTACCCTGTTGAGAGGTGTCTTCTGCTGGTGTGGTTATCATCGGCGATGATGGCTCACTACCAAAATCGCTTGTGTCTGATTCGTCACCAACAGACGATTCAACACTTCGTTTGTTGAATCCTTCGCGAATATGTCCTAGTAGACGATCGACAATTGCACCCGATTCTCTACCAGTTGGAAGACTTTTTGTATGTCGAATTTTCTTTTTATCTTTTCTCTTATTCTTTTCTTGCTCTTCGCGTTGTTTTTGACGAAGCTCCACTCGTTTCTCCTGCACTCGACGCTGTTCATTTTCCTAAAGAAAAAAGCAAAAAAAATGATATTTAGTTTCTCCGAAATACTCTAAATATTAATAAAGTGTATAATTGGTAATGACACGTCATTGCAATACAGGTATTTATATAACGGAGCATGCATTTGTGTAATGGTTCTACCAAGGACAAGCTATTGCCTGCGATAAAATATTAAGCCTATAGGCAACATCTATCAAATGTATTTATACAGTGTTTTGCGAATAACATGTAGTTTGGTTATGCTTATGGCATATTGTGAATGTCGCCATACGAGGTAATTCATTTGAAAGACATATTCCACCTGTATAATAAACGGCCACGAAGATGGTACAATATTGTAAGTTTACATGATGTCAATTTTAAAAGCCATAGGCCCATCTATATACAGAGCATTTTATATGCACAAGGAACTGATCAAACGCAGGTAAGAATTATCCCTGGCTGTTGTAATTTAACAAACCAACTGTGCATTGAAATATAGTTTTCTTTATAGAATTACTACCAATTCTTTAATATAAAGGAAAATAGCACGCACATTTTAAGAACCATAGTAATGAACTTAAATTCGGCCTATAGTTTTCCTCAATTGGCAGCATTCTTTTATTGACATTTTGTTTCAAACTAAACATACGGTGAAAATTCAATTTTCATACTACATTAAAAATTTTCAGATATATAATCAAAAAATGTAAAAAAAAAACAATTTAAATGACTGCCGAATCAATGTATATTGATAATAAATCAAATGCAGGTTTCTGCTACATTTCAAATAATCAAACTTAACTAATTGATCATAACGCAATGTTCGCAATGAAACATCGTATGAAACTTATTTTTTCATGCTAACAATGATGCTTAGTTTCCTTATTTATAAATAACTCGGTTTTATTCTTTTATCTATGCATCTTTTGCATTGGCTCTGCCACAATTTGATGTCTATGGGACAGGCATCATAAATGGAATATAAATAATGGGCCTCCTTTTATTTCACAAGCCGGTTTTATGACATATCAGGAAACAAATATGATATGCAAAAAAACACATCAATACTATAGTACTGTAAACTTCGGATTATAAAATCAGAAATGAGCTTATATCTAACCTAAATACTTTTCACCTATCCCTTAACTTTTTAAAATTAAATGGAATATAAAAAGTATAGGCTTATCAAAATGTCAATAACATAGGCCTATGTAGATAATATAGCAGATGTATTAATTACTAATTTGTTGTTTTATTTATGCTGATTGCATTTAGTTTGATGTATTTTCTCTTGTACTAATCGTATTTTTGTGTACGTTTAACTATATCATAGTTGATTTAGTTTGCTTTTTGGTCATCTCCCTTTTTGTCTTGTATGCCCGTTTTTTTTATCTTTTTTTCTACTGTTTTAGTTGTATAATATCGAGAGAAATAAATGGAATGAAATAAAAATATACCAAGCAAATAGCATAAAAAAATAAAAATATATAATATCATATAATGTAAACATAGCTCATGAATTAACCTACAGAATTTCCCTTTTAATTGTGTCTAAAAGTAAAATCGATTAAACCTTTTTATTTTTAAAATTAACTGAAAGGCGTATGTCTTGGGAAAATAGTTTAATGTCGCAGTACTTTCAATTTTTGACAAGTTTATGCCTAAAATTACAGGAAAAAAAGAACAAACAAAACCGTATAACGGAGACCTTGCCCGAGGTTACGTTGAAATAATCGTCATCATAGGCCTACGTCTGTATTTTATATTTTAAGTGTTTAATGAAGTGCGCCTCCAGTGGTTGACAATCCAGCTGCTATGGAATGCATTTGGTGCCGTTTTATTGTCTTTTCACGAATTAAACCGGATCACCGTCTTGAACTAAGACTATATAAATGCATCTAAACCGCTAGAGCTTGTAATAAAACTTTAATTTCCCAATATTTTTGGGCGTATGCATGTTATGTACTGTAATTCTCAATAAACACGTATGAGGGCGTTTGAAGTAGGCCTACAGTATTTAACTACAGCAGACGAGTACTGAGTCATTATTAAGTACTTCCCATCAATCAAAATAATCATTTGTGAGGTAATTATAAAAACAATATCGAATAAAAATGACTTGTGAATCAATATTTAAATCAGTATCTGTTACTGTTATTGCAAAAAAACAGTGTTGTTTGTTCTCAATTAACGCAACGGTATCCTTTACTAAAATAGTTATACACATCGCTTAGAAACGTAACAATACAGCAAAGTTGAAAGAAAAACTTACCTCAATAGCTTTCTTAAATTTATCACAAAATATCTTAAAAACGCCGAAACAATCCTCTAGTTTAAAAGTAGTAGAATCTTCACATAAATATTCAGCCAATTTATTCCTCAATTTCTCAACATCATCCAGCATTTCTTGTAGTTCGTTTAGATCTTCTTTTGCATTCTGCAGATAACATACAAAACACAACATTATACTGTAAACCAAACTTTCCATTAGTTAAGAGTTCTATTCCATTAGCTATATGTTCTATATTTTACTTTTAGAGATTGCTTAGATTTGTTTGTTTTTTTGTTTTTTGTATGCTTAAGATATTTCGGGATAAAATGACAAGCCTATTTTATTTATATTTATTTCATCTTTTAATTTATCCTTACTGAACTACTTATATATTTAACAATATATATAGGTAAATCACAGGATTGCCTTTTTAGGTAATGTAATAGGATTATTATTTAAATATTAATTAACATCTCGTTTATCGCCTTGTTAATCGAGTGGTGTTTATTTCTTTCATTTTTTGTACAGAAGATGGATAAGAAAATCCGAAACATATTTACAATTAAATCTTTTTATCTATCTATTTTTCTAAAATGTGTTGTTTTCTTTGTTAATTTGAGATCGTTTGGTTCCATCGTTAAATAATTTAATTCTTGTGATACCTATATCTTTTATAAGGAAGTTAGAGAAAAATTCTTTACGTTTATGTAAAGCTGAGTCGGATTTTAATTTTTTACATAACTGCAAGTCACTCGGCGTATTTCCTAAATTTATTTAACAATATATTTAGAAGAAAAAAATTAATTTAGTAGGTCAATAGTACGTCAACAAAACCATGGAGGTATAAGAAAAAGATGAACTGTCAAAGTATATAGAATAAATAAACTACAGCAAATACGATATAAAACTTTTAGTGGGTTATTTTTTTATTGTACCTTCAGAGAACATTTTTGCCAGTGTAGCGTAGGAACGCTTCACAAAAGTGAAAAATTTCTACACAATTTTAGGCATTGATCGCATTATATTAAACCTTATATTCATATAGCATCAAGTTAATCAATATATTGAAATGAAAATATCCCTGACCTTCAATACGATGACTAAGTATAGGCCTAGGCCTAATTTGATAACCAAAATACAAACAAATCAATCAAAATATTATTTTAAAAGCTGTGCGGTACTCATTAATCGTTAAGCTATTTAAATTAATTGTTGTAGATTTATAAAATTTGGACTACGTTGTTTTATTCACTGGTTGGTTTACTTTTCTTCTTTTTATTGTTGTTTCTTTAGATCTGACACAAAAATGTCAATGGAATCAGTAGTCCCTGGTTCTATGAAACTTACTCTGGTAAACGGACAACTAGATAGTTTTGTGAAAATAAAAAAATAAGACAAATCTTACCAGAAGAAACTCCACCATTTGCTCTTTTACCTCACGCGTTCCTTCCTCCAGCTGTTCGCCCACTAATTTCACTTTCTCCTGCAGGGTAGCAACTTCAGTACTTAGCTGGTCAATGGAAAGCCTACAACATAAAATTGTACAGCATTTTTTATACTTTCTCCTTTTCATTTTCGCTTACAGTAATTTCGCTGGCGCCGTCGTGTATTTATTTTAATACGGTGCCCATCAAAATATTGACCCAGAGTCATCAGTCTATACCGTCGTGGCTAAATCATGAATGGTTGTAAATGCTGTTACAGGTTGAATTATAAAGACAGTAATTGGAAGGAATTCCTTTTGACTTTCCGATATTATGTCAAGGAGACCAAAGGATTTGTCGCTTGTACTCATTAACTGTTTTATCAATTAACCAATAAATTGAATAAACGACACTCCAAGTACATTAATCAATTAATTTAATTAGTAAACAACCGATCGTCCTAAGCAGGTTAAATTATTCGAATGTAGACCCTGTCAGTTAAATACAGTAGGGCATAGCTCCACGAGTAGGGTAAAGAATTAGTACAGGGTTAAATACATAATTACGAAATTATGTCGATTCGGTATATTTGCCTTGAGCTAATAAACTCGCCAAATATGAACAGCAATACTATAAGGCGTGTAACAGTCAAATGAACCTAGCATTGATTTACAACTGACTTTAATACAATTTTAATTTTAAATTTTATATTTGTACATGATATAGGCCTAAATTATTTTGCCAGCGAATGCGATTGTACAACAGTCAGTGCCGGATCCAGGATCCACCGAAAAGGGGGGGGGGGGCACTTCCAGGTCCGGGTGGGCGTGGTTACCATATTTTTGTTCTGACGAGCAAGAAAAAAAGGTAATTTCCCCATGTTGGTGTCCTGGTTCCCTATTTAGCCCGTATTTTGGGTTCCTATGGTAAATTCTGGACCCAACGCACCCAATATAGGGTGGGGGCGCAACTACATTTTGACGATAATGACAGTTGCATCTAAAAAGTAGGCCTACAGAACTGTACTCATGTAAAAAAATGGTCCTCTAAATACAATTTATCAATCATGTAGTGTTACAGTCCATAATGGTTAAAAACTAACATTGCATGGTATCTTCTGGTCATAGGTTCGTTATTTAACCTTTCCATGTAGGCCTACAGTTGAACTTCTGTGTACAGACACCTTTTGTAAGCGGACACCTCCTTCAAAAGCCTGTTTTTTCTTTATTAGTGCATTTGTTACCTATCGTAAGCGGTGAGGGCACCTTTTAACTTAAAATTTAAAATTTTTGTATGTTAATTTACCGTCCCAAAAACGGATATCCCGGAAAATTTCGTGATTTTCTTACATCAAAATACAAATAGTGTACTGAATTCTAAAACTCTAATTGGGGAAAATCATATTAATGAACCTCTTGACCTTAAAATTTATATATAGGCCCTAACATTTAATAAAATATAGAACGAGGTTTATAGAAATTTGAGGGGATCATGTGTCTAGAATTCCCTGAAATAAGTAAGTTTTTGATTTTATAAAGTTTGGCCCTCATAAGCGGACACGATGGTGTCCGCTTACGAGAGGTTCATTGTATAAATAATATACTTAAAAACGAAATAATTTTATTGATCAAAAACTATTTCACCCTAAAGCCCTACTTTAGTTTTTGAAAATCTCATTAAATGAAATACTGTCTCATTAGAAATGTGTAAAATTAAGTGTACGCAGAATATGGAGCATGCCCAGAAGGAACTCATTCCTTTAATTTATTAAACTCCACATTATTGCATCTGACATATGACGTTAAATTTGATACGTTTAACAGTATTTAAAATTCAGTTATTATAACTGGATTGCGGTAATTTAACGTCAGCTATCAATACCCAGCGTGGGTCATATCTGCCTCATTTGCGTCGATGATTTGTGACTTTTACCATGTCTAGGCTTAGGTAGGGCCTAGCTTAGGTCTACCGGGAGTGTTGCAATTTTAGATGTGTCACAGTAGGGCACAATGAAATTGTCACTGGTCACAACATTGTTTTGAAGTTTGATAATTTTGTCATGTCTAAAAAATAACAAGGCTTAGTAATGATGTATGCCGGTTATCCAAACGGTCTATTGGTTGGTTTGGTGTTCATGTACGTCAAAGAATTATAGAACCAATAGTTACAAATTCTTTCTTGATTTTGTAGAAAATAAGTTTATTACTGTATTAGTAACAAGGTTCCATCAAAAGGGGAGGGGTGAACTTTCCAATTTCCGGGTTGGCGTGTTTCCCGGTTTTGATTCCGAAAAGCAAAAAAAAAAACATTTTGCGTGTTTTGGTACCCCTGTTTAAGTTATGCATGGCCCATGTGTATGTCGATGTTTTATTTATAAGGGCGATTTTTGACGCGGCGTTCCTAATAATAGGCCTAAGAGGGGCACAGCTACATTTCGGTGAAAATAGGGCTCCCCCCTCCAAATCCGCCCCTGTAATCAGCACATTCATGACCACATAACTGCATTCAAAGATCGCTTCCTTTAGTATATGTTTATGATGTCATTTGAAATTAACTTCTATACCAGCGTACCACAATTATTTTTCTTGTTGGCTCCAAACACTTTTTTTTTTTTGGGTCGGTCTAGATTTATTTTAGTAGGTATGATTTTAATTTTGAACGCTTTACACATGCATTTTTGAATAATGAAATAATGTAGGGCTACGTATTCCCGACAATATCCGGGATAAATACAGTATATACAGTTTATAAATTTAGCCAACAAATCGGGAGATTTAAATGAAAAACGCCGATCCTTATTTTCGAGATTATTCGGTTGAGTTTCTGCAACAATTATTTCTTATGCCTTATTATCCCATATTACATGAAATTAGCAACGATCTTCTGCACATTTTATAATTGTAGTATGAAATATAGAAACACTTAGGCCTACATCTTCATACTAAAAAGGTACGGTACATTTCAACTTACCTCGATGCTTCCTCTAGATTCTTCATTTCGTTTGGAAAGTTTAGTAACTTCTTTTCCTTTTGTTCGGCAAGCTGATAGGAAAAAAAACACCAAATTGTGAGAAGTTTTGCACTGACGTTAATATTGCATTTTCATGTCAAATAATAAATCTTGAAATCTAACAAGTCCGAAGCGATTAATTATTAATCATATTTTATTTTAACTTGAACAATTAGTAATTCCATTGAAGATATAGAGTAGGCCTAACACAGTCTTCTTATTGTTTAAAGTGAATATCATCTATGAACCCCATCTTTCGGACTGCCTACTACTACTAACACAAATGCCAAACAAATTGTTCAGATTCTTGAGACATAAGGTTACGAATGATTTGTCTTCCGTCAAACGAATTTTAATGTTTGTTATAAACGACTTGCCCGAAGCCCATTGGCTAATTAGACAATAATAGGTTCTAGCATATGCACAACTTTAGGCAATTTAAACGAGATGGGATTGATTTTGCAGGCATCTAGACCTGTTTATGTTTTGATGGTATACTAACCAAGGTAAACCACTGATAACAAGGCTAAATTGAATTACATCTACAGGTATTGCTGGATGGCAACATATAAAATTTAATGCATAAATATATAAATCATGCAGTATTATAGGCATACGTACCGCAATGAAAAGGTTTTTCAGAACTACATAGGCCTATCATAAGATTTATATTGAAAATCTGCCAATTAAACCTTCAATCAGCAAATATATTTCTTAACTTATGTATCAGATTTCAACAATTTGAAATACAATATTTTATTCAATTATCCTATTAATTTATTAGTGATTCTTCGTTAGCTGTCCATCAAATCCGAACTAATGGCAACAGTGTTGTTTGAAAGGTATCCATAAGATCACGCATGATTTAGAATTTGATCATTTTTAATGTAAATTTTATCAATAACACGCGTAAAAAAATATTGAGGAAATTGAGGGCATTAATTTGTTTCATTGTTTACAAACCAACACATTGAATAATTAAATGATCTCTAATTAAATAGTTACGAGACACTAAAAAAGTCACATTTTATACATTTTTTATTTAGTCACATAATTGCGAGTTTCACACTACTTACAGGATGAAAACTAGTTTAGGGAATGAAAAAAAGAAACAAACATGTGGTGTGCGGCCACGTTCGAATCGGGAATCCCGGGAATAGACTAAAAGCATGGTAACCACCCCAAGCTACCACCTCAGTCCAAAGAGTGAGGAAAGATGAAACATGTCACCAGGTCACTATCGGGATTTATGCCAAAAGATGGTTATATTTAGGTGCAAATGAAGGCCACTTTTTAGTAGAAACATGAAACAATAATAACAGTAGAAGGTCATGAATTACATAACCTGTCTTCAATAAACTTAATTTTATACGATGTCTGTGTCTCGTTATTTTATATACCTCTATGTTTATATTGCATGTTGTTAACCTATCGCCATGTAATAACACACCAATCTGTTTCGTTAATGAAAATTTAAAACCAGCACTTGTAAATGAATAGTGTCGCCTCGGCTAATGTTGCCCAAATGATAAAGGAAAGAAATACCACCTCTGTCACATCAATAGGAAGAAAAATACATCGGTCTTAAAATAAACCCAGTCCATATCGGATTTTGTAAATAACGTAAATTGATACCATATTAGTGGATTAAATAAGATGGGAACAGTTGTTATAGTAGATGTTGAGTATGAGGAACCATTAGAGCCAAAATAGACAACATTACTTGTCATAGATGTAGCTAAAAAATCAAAGGGTGGGCGGAAACAATGTAAGTATTTGTGGTAATGCGTTTAAAAACAGTATAGGTGAAACATTTTTAGGGTGGGTGACCCAACCCACCTCCGACCAGCATAATTACATCCTTGTATGTAGGCCTATTTGAACATTCCGTTATTTAATTCCGAACGATCAATCTGTTTGTGAACACATGCCTATAAATTCTGGTAATAATTGTTTGTGTTCAGTGCTTGTAATGTTTTAACGATTTAGTTTTGTAAAAGGAGTGGCGTTGTAGCTTGGTGTTTAGCATGCTTGCCTTCCAATCCTGAGGTCCTGGGTTCAAACCTGGCTGAACACTAGGTTGGTTCCCACGACATAACAACGCCACTCCCTAAGCCTCATAATGAGACTTGGTTTAGAAAGCATGGCGTAGTTCTCATCCTGTAAGTGGCGAGTTAAGTTGCTGTTGGATGTGACACGAAACAAAATAAAATAAATAAATTTAAAAAAATAAAAAAGAAGAAGAAGAAGAAGAAGAAGGGAGAACTATATACCCAAAACGATAGTCCAGATCGATCTCAATACCATCAGTGTTGGTGGTTCTAAGTCAAATAATACTGTTCGGCGAAAGTATAATACTCAAAGAAATGAGATACACGTCATCGTGACAGGATTCAATATCTCGACATAAATTATGTCATCATCAGGGACCTTTCGGATAATACGGTACCAATTCAAATTTGGTAATGGTGGTATTACACAATCATAAATTAAAATGAAATATTATATAGACAATACAGATGTTATGTGTGTTCAATAGTAGGGCCTAGTTATAATTTCATATGAAATTTAGTTTAGTCAACTAAATTTGCGGTAGCCCTGTGCTGAGCGCTGAACATGAGGAGGTATCTGGTCGCAGTTGGAATACATCGCCGCCACTTTTCTTGGGTTTTGGATGGAAGGTCTAACAAGATAATTGTTCGGCGTCTTTCAGATAAAGATGTTAGCTGTTGGTGTCATATGTAAAGAAACTCAGGTGCATGTTCTTCGGAAAAAGTAGGCGTTGTCCCCCTGTACTGCCCAATCACCAATAGAATGACACATCGAAAACAAGTCTTTGGACTTAATAGGTTATCATTGCGTTTTTAGTGATGTTTCGTAACGATAACGGATACGTCACACTTCCATTTTAAAAGTTGCTAAATGTGTTCAATATGTATCAAATTTTCTACCTACGAAGTGTTGATGATCGTACTGACGAACCGTAATATTTAATGTGTTCAATTCAAACGTTACACGAATTTATGACGTATCCCTTTCCGTTTTTGTATTTTGTAAAGTTGCGAAATCTTACTATTATCGCATGGAATTCAAATCCTATCCAATTAAATGTTGTGTGCGAAATTCTTACCGTAACAACATGATGTAGAAGATTCATGCGTGGCTTATTAGCTCTTGTTTCAACGAGTTTAAGTAATGAGGACATTTTAAACCCGTATGCATTACCAGCATACCCGCCCTGAAAATAAAAATTGGATGGTTTAGATACATAGATATTGGACTACAGAGAGACAAACAAAAAGACATAACCCATTGGAAGTTTTTATCCTGGATATACGAGAGTAACAAACCTCGTGGAAGTGTATAAAACGCTTTGTGTTTTTCAAGTATTCCCCAACAGAGAACTGTTTTTTTTTCACATTGTCCCGATACAGTATCTAGACAAAAGTTGATGTGAGCATTTAGAATAAACTACCGTGAACTTAAATTTGTGTTCTTCTAAAATGGATGTCTATAATAAAATTATTATTATGTATGGCTAATCTGAACGTCTATAAAAGTTGGTTTGTCCCGGGACGGCAGGACTAAGCCTAGGAAATGAACGGATCCAGAAAATAAACTATAGCGCATGTAACAATACGATAACGAAAATAATATAAAAATAGACCGATGTGTTAAAATTAATCAATTTCATTATGCTGTTACATGTACACGTTCCGTTTAGGTTTGCAATAGTTGTAATAAGTGTAGATACATATAAAGGCCATTATAAACTTCAAATTTCCAAAACTATTAGTATAGGCCTAGTAGGTCTACTTTTTATATAATCACAGATCCTATATCTGTGATATAAAACATTATTTAAAAAACAATCCGCAAATAATTATAGGTCTATGCAAAGTTCGAACCAGTCAACTAATAATAGGATCGGATCTAATTACAGTATGGGGAAGTTAAAGGCGTCTAATTTGACAGGGCGTTCCATTGAGTCACGTGCATATTATGGGTAAAATGTGAACTTACCAAATTTGAGACAGTGGGGATGCGTAAGGCGCCTAATTTGACAGGGTGGCCCCCAGAGTGTCACGCACATACGATCGATTGATAAACTCACCGAATTTAGGAAGTTGCCAGTTAGCAGTATAAGATACAATATTTCCTTTAGTGATTTACACTTGAGAATAGCTAAAAGGGAGACAAATTAAAACATGTATCAATTCATTATCTTTTATTTTTTTTATATCTAATCAACTAAGCAACATAAAAACATCAAATTATTAGCAAATATAGTATAAGTATGCAGTATTAGGTCTATGACCAATTTAACACTCTAAAAGTTCGGGTACTGCCTGCTAGGTTGAAGTGGATATAAGTCAGTTGAATATCTAGGTAGCCACTTTAAAAAAGATCATAAAACCCCTACGAGGCTAGGCCTACGGTGTGGGCTACAAGATATTTCTGTGTATGTGTTTGCACATGTTCCTGAATTTCGTGGAGGATTTCTGCTGTCTTATGACACCAAAATAAATCAAATCAAAAAAATTGCTCTCTGAATATTAGATACCGTAACTTTTCAATAGTAAAAATACTCGCTCTCCCGTCCCGAAAAATTCTCAAAGAATGTTGGCTGCAAACATGAATGTAGTTGTGCAACTATTTCCTTTGTACCCTAGCAATATTATTATAACCTGTGTAGAAAATTTACTATATGGCAGCTGCATCAGTGTACGCACGTACGGTACCGTAGGATCACATACCGTGCTACTAAATCTCTGGGTGTAACAAGAACAATCTTATAATAAAATTATTCAACCCACCAAAGGCAAATTAAGGGGTGTAGGGAGGTTTATGCCTAATTAAAATGACCTCAGAAATTTAGTTGAGTTGAATGAAAAACGGTCGCCATGTATGATGGGTGGCTACTCAAAGACCAAAGATACAAATCAGAGCAAACCTTTGTTCTTGTCAAAAAACCTGAGGAACATGCGGTTTAAAGTCCAATTTCACATGAAAATAGTATTTACTATGTTTTAATGAACAACAGGTAAATATACAGTTTGTAATGTGGCTACATGTTACCCAAAAGGCATATTAATTAGCGCAGATTTTTGTTTTTTTTTAATAAAATCGGGAAACATACCACCTGGTTCAAGGCAAGCACCCACCCCACACTCACACACAACCATAATCTTCCATCCGCCCTGGCAAACTGGCTTAGCGAAAAATCCCTCATACAAGGATCCGCCACTCAACCGACCTTCAAAACCTAAGAACACAGACGATGTGCTAATGACTATCATAAAATTTATAAATAAAAAAAAATATGGAAACTGATTGACAGACCGCCAAAAAACCCGAAATAGGCCTATCCTATTAACATAGACCTATCATATCTTACAGTGCACTTCTGTGACTTAACTTACCGAGAGATGCCTCGATGACTGTGTCTAAAGAGGGGTGAAGGTACTCAATGTTCGCCTCAAATTCTGCTTTCAAAAGCATGCACTCAATTCGAAGTTTATATCTAGAAAAATAAAATATGCTGCCGAAGAACGTTTTCATATGTCAAAAAATGTGGTATGTAAAATTCCTACCAAAGTACAATGGAACTTCGATTTCACATACCTCAATATTATGAACCCTCCATACGCATAAAATCACATACAATTGTAATATATTAACATTAGATAGGCCTATGATGTAAAATATGTTTTAAATTTATATAGGCCTACTTAATATTCTAAAAATCTCCTGAACGATAGTACAGTCAATCTTCTCATTTACGAACTTCTCATTTACAAACCTTCTATTTTACAAACACTATTCTGTCAATGACATCAGTAAAATAATGGCCACTGATGTAATTATTTGATAATTTATCTTTGATTTTTTTTTCATATTTTATTCCTCCTAGTTCATTTAAACAACTTTGTTTAACAACCAAGAACACAAACTAAACACAAATAAGTGTTTGGAGGCCTTACTTGACCAGTTTTCATGAACCTTCTCATTTATGAACTTTCTCATTTTCAAACCCCTTCCAGTCCAAGGGGTTTGTAAATGAGAAGGTCGACTGTAGTTACATGGAGGTAATCCCATGGTGAATACAAGGCGAATGAAGTTCGAAGCAAAAGATATAGCCCAAAATTACCATTGCTCAATTTTATAAACTCCGGATTCACATCCCGTTCTTTACAGCATGGAGGCTCCAGGGGCATGCCATCCCAACGGGAAATTTTGGTCTTTAGACGTCCGGAAATGGCCTCAGAGGCCTATTAAGGGATCAATTTTCGCTGAATAGTTCCGTTTTATAGAAAATGTTAATAATAGGCCAATTGATATAATTTACATTCCGAAAGGGGGGACCAGAGCCGGCCCGGCCCCCGTTAAGTCCGCCCCTGACTTACAGTATGAAAAGGGTCTACTGTACAAGCATACAATACTAATCGTGCAAAAACAGCTCAGGCCTGTGGAAACAAATTATTCACGGGCCAAAATTAAAATGAAAATTCAGATAAATGTGGAGAAACATTTACAAATACTTACGATGGTACACTAAGTAACATCAGATAAAATTTTTCAGCCTGCCCTAACTTTTCACGATCACCATCAAATGACGTTAGGTTCTCAATCTGAAAAGGGAAATAGTAATTGATTTATTTGAAGAATGATAATGATGATGATGATGATGATGATGATAATGATGATGATTACGACGATAGTGGTGGTGATGATTATAATGATGGTGCGAAGACGACGCGTGTTGATGATGATGACGACGACAACGACGATGACGACGACGACGACGACGATGATGATGATGATGATGATGATGATAATAACGACGATGATGGTGACAGTGATGATGATGACGACGACGATGACGATGACGACGACGACGTCGACGACGACGACGACGACGATGACGATGACGATGATGATGATGATGATGATGATGATGATGATGAATCTATCATACCTCATCAGAATCTGGTAAAACTTTTAACAACCCTTTTAGTTTTTCTGTTCCAAACTCTGCACTTTTCCCTTCATGTATACTTTGTATTATCTTTTCATTCGTACTAAAACAAAAATAAAATGTTTGTTTTCACTTAGAAATTTTTCAAGTTCAAGTGATGTTTATCTATGACATTCCCTATAATTCAACAATTTTGTAATTTAGTATTATATTAAAAACCAATAGGCTGATCTGCGGTTTTATTATGAAACTCAGTACCTTGGCCTATGATTTATTAACGAATGTGTAAAATAACTTAAATAGGTACGCCTATCAGTTGTCTATAGGCCTAATTAGCCAGCATTATAGGACTTAATACGATAAATATTACCTATACATTGACTATGGTATAAAATCCTCAGTATCATCTGTAACATGTAGGCCTATGTTTACTCCTTAGCAAGTGACAGTGAAATATTTTACATTAAACAATTTTATGTATTTAAAAAAGATCTCGAACGAAATAAAAAAACACGCCCTCTGTTGTTCACATTTAACAACTTTCGCAAACGTGTACTTTTTCCAACCAAGCAGATTTAAAATAAATCCTTGGAAACATTACTATAAACTCATTATAGCAATCTAATAAAGTATGTTTATAGTTTCAATGCCAGCGTATCATTACTATAATTTGAACGATTAAAACAATACGGTTGAACTATATAAGATAAGTGGTATTAGTTGCTTTCATTCCAATCCCAATTACTAAGTTCAAACTTCAACCTATTTAGGGGTTCAGTTTAGCTTCGATGATACTGTTTCCAGTTTGATTAATCCTTAGATTTATTATTTACGGCTAGATAGTGAACTTTACACTGTAGGTTTGCAATCACATGAGGCACCTACTATTGATAGTTGTCAGTCTTCATCAGAAACATTTGAATTTAAAAATAATATTTGTTTTATAATTATTGTACTTTTAACATTTTGTCATAAAAATCATTTATATGTTACATATACTGTATTTTATGCTGTCAATTGTATCTATATTTGAATTAAATTTACTTCCATTAATTGATAAACCAGATTTTTTTATGAAATGGTGGGAGCGCAATTTCGCTGTACCAACAGCTTCAAAACATACCGCGATTTGATTGGTTGGATTCTGAACATTTCCTTCAATAGTAGGCGCTTCCTTGAAATTACACTTCGGGACCATGTATTTTGTGGAAGTTCACTATCTAGCCGTTAAGATAATACATCTAAAGATTAACCAATCATCTTATAAACATGGGGGCCGCTCCTCCTTATATGAGATATCGAGGTCACGGAAATTTGACTAGTAATAACATTCATAAAACGGTCTCTGCTTTTTTAGAAAGAATGAAATATTATGAAGTACCAAAAGACTGTTAATTTTGAAAACCCACAAATATATAAATATATGCAAATATATAAAGGCCAAGTTTACAAATTATTATCGCTTTCCTCTATAACAATTTCCTCACAAGAAAATAATGCGTCAAAAGTAATATTAAAACAACCATAAGTTAATTAAATACTTTCCAAGAAGGGTTTCTGGGTTAAATTCATTTTGTAATGAATTTTGCAGACGCGCCTTAGGTCCCATTCTGAATCCAAATCAATAATATGTATATTTCACATTTCACTAAAATGCGACTTTCCTTTCTACTTTGAATATAAGTATAATGCCGCTGGCGGCGCTATACAAAATATTAGAATAACGCGCAAACACAGTACTGTAATCCTAATAAATTTACCTGCGAAACTGTTTGAGAAAGATGTTGACATTCAGGCTCTTTCTTCCGTCCAGTAGATTAATCTCTGTTGATTCCTTCTTCTTCTTAACTTCGTCAACTTGTCCACTTTTTCCTTTCTTTGCTCCAGTTACGTTTGTTTGACAAAATAATGCTTCTACGTCGTCCCAATTTGTACTGATACCATTCGATAACTATAAATGTGTGAATACAAAACATTCAGTCATATAACTTGAATTAAATTTATAAATCTCAAATGTGAAATTGCTTGCTGTCGTTGTTGATATGCAGATTGTTTTACTGACGTCTAGCTTCAACCAATAACGAAAATATTACTAATAACAATTTTACATTATTAATTATTAATGTAAAACACGTGATAAGTTTTAATGTAATCTGTCGACCTCGCAGATAGGCCTACTAATTTATTTAAAAACAATACCTGGGTTAAAATAGTAATTCCCTTTTACAAATTTTCCAAAACATGCAGAACGTGGATAAAATATTTGTTACTGGTCTTTCGACAACTAAAACATAAATGAACAATTCGTGAACATGTAGGAATAGTTATAAACCACAAGCCAATCTTAGTAATATCAAGGTCGACTGCCGTTTACAATTAACGTGTGTTTATCCGGAAATAAAAATCGTACAGGGATTCGCAAAGCATGCTGTTTCCGTAGTATTACGCACGCGCGTAGGGGAATTCGTGAAATACAAATTTCTTACCAAATCTTGTTAAAAAGACCTTGTAACGGGAAGTTGTAGACTAATATTTATTGCCAACGGGAAAATAGCATTAATATTATTATTATTAATCGTCGAGTGCGAAATGTCAACATGTGTACATAATTACAGATTGACATTGTACGCGTTCCATAGAACGATGGCAAAATTTTGACAAACTGGGAAAACTAAAACGGGCGATGATCATTACTACATGAAGCATTTACTTAAGTCAATGTACAGGGGCGAATCCAACTGTGTGAAAGCACCATCATCGGATTCGGTAGAGGGAGGAGGTTTTACCGGTTTCAAAATTGAAGATTTGATAAGCCCTGTGTCTTTTTTTTTAGTTTTTAGATCTAATTGTCTGAAGCTTCTTTAATTTTGAGTGGGTTCATGTAATAGGCCTATAAGAGAGATGGACGCACATGTACTTTGAAAAATTTTTGTGGCTCGCGCCGAATTCTCTCAAACTGCGCCCCCCGTGTGAAACGTTTGTTAGTTTTTTTTTTCATTTCGTATTCCTCATTAAAACGCTCTAGTATTAAAAGTTGCTTACCTTGTTAACCCTATTCCATATGTTGTCTGTTGAGGCAATTCTCTGTGGTGCCAATTTACTCCAATTTAGTGTTTTCATCTTCGTTTTAGGCTTGGTTTCTGGTATGGCGCTTGCAACGGGGATTTGACTGAACGCAGGCGGTGGAGGAATACCGGAGCCTGGAACTGGGGGTGGTGGAGGGGGCATACCAGGACATCCTGGTGGTGGAGGTGGTGGCGGTGGACATCCAGGTAACCCCGGTGCAGGAGGAGGAGGAGGAGGAGGTGGTGGCGCAGAAGGAGTAAAAACACTCTCACTCGAAGTTACGCCTGTATTTCCTGTAGAATTATTTGCATTGTTATTAGGAGGTAGAGTGTTACCCGTATTCAAATTTGAATGAGTTTTTTCTTCCGAATTGTATCGTTCGTTTATGACGCAATTATCACTATTGGATTTCAGTTCTAATGTACTATTTTCCTGTTTATTTATTGCACGTTTTGATTCATTTCCATCAATGTCTTTTGTTTGATCTGTATCGTCCAAAACACTTAATATATCTCCTGTTCTATTTCCACTGCCGAGTCGACCGCGCCGATGACGACATTCTTCACAGTGTGTGTTCGGCGCGGGCGCTTTCAACTCACGCACAGCCTTCCGTAGGTCATGTTCACCTTGGGTAACAAGTTTTTCTGCATGTTCTCGTCTGTCCAGCAGAGTTGCCCGATGCACTAATTTCTCTATAGTAGTCCATATTACGTCACTTATATTATCCTTTGGTTCGATCCGAAGTAAATGTTGAAGAATTGTTAGGAACACTGTCGCTTGCGGAGTGTCACAAACCTACATAAATTATAAATTTGTCATGATTAGGATTGTACAATGAAAATTGAGGAAATATGATTTCATTATTTTAACTTTTAAATGTAAATAATTAATAATATAAATGCAATAATTGAATCATTTAGACATTGATAAGGACGCGATAAAGGAAACACCACACCCAGTAGGCCTATCATGATTGAATATTTTACTACGCCATGTCTGTCGGCAATATTTTCGTCAGTAACTCCACGAATGAAAAAATAAAACTCTTAACTTGCGCGTCTATAGCAATACGAGTCTAGGCACAAACTGCTGACGCTCTTATTTGTTGACCACTGCACGCGCGCGTTTTGCGTCCCTTTACGCCCCATTCTGCACACGCACATAAAACAGTTCGTGCCTATTGGTGGTGTCAATGACGTTTCATACAAGTTATATACTGTGTAGATGTTGGAAAATATAATGCATACTCCAAGCAATGAGATACACGTCATCGTGACAGGATTCACTCATTGCTTGGAGTATGCATTATAAATCCTTACTTGAAGTTAATTAGTGGAACTTTCGGATATAGATGTTGGTTAATTAAATTTAATAAACATTTACATATGTATATTGTTTAAATTGGATTTCATATTCATGATAAACATGATTATTTGAATCAGCAGAAGTTACAATTAACAGGGCACCAGCTTGCTTTATGGATATTGCCGAATATAATCAATAGCTTAATAGGTTTCAATTGTTAAACTAAATCAGGATCATGGTGATACTTAGTACGTGCTTAGTTCAGACCGCGATCCTCCTGTGTCTTCATTATTAAAGTGTGTAGTAACAAAAAACCCGTGCACACGCGATGAATAAAAGCCTTATAATGATCAAGGTTGAGGTATAATATGGGAGGCCATTTTGGCAAGAAATGGCACGGACCATAGAGAACATTCTTTTGCATGTCAATGCAGGTGGATATGTAGTTTGGACGGTTAGTATAGTTGGGTTTGTTCTAGTCTTGGTTCAAGACGGTGATTCGGAAAAGACAATCAAAAGACACCCATTGCATTCCATAACAGGTGGATTGTCATACCTTTCTGATGTTTGAATGTATTGTAACCATAGATTTATTATTTACGGTATAGATTGTGAACTTCCACAGAATACATAGCCCCAAATGCAGTTCCATGTAAGCCCCTACTATTCCATAATCCAACCAATCAAATCGCGTTACGTTCTAACGCTGTTGCTATGTCGAATTGCGCACGCGCAATCTTTCATAGAAGTTTAAAATTTATCTATTAAATGTAAGTAAATTTAATCCAAATCAAGAGACAATGACAAAATAAAATATGTGTTACATGTGTAAATAATTTGTACAACAATAGAATGTTAAAAATACAATAATTTTAAAACAGTTATTATTTAACTTGCATGTTATTGATGTATCCTGACGAAATCAAATAGTAGGCGCCTACATGAGACTGGAGTTCTGCTGTGTTAAGTTCACCATCTAGTCGTAAACAATAAATCTATGATTGTAATGTACTTTAGGGTCCATATTTTCATGACATCGCAAAAACTGCAACCACTGGAGGCGCACTTCATTAAACACTTAAATATAAAATAGAGACTTGGGCCAAGTCTAGGTTTTTTTGTACGACAATGCTTGCCTTGTTTGGCCATAATGGCCGTCCATAGACCTAAACTTACTTGTCGAAAGACTGCATGATACACATCAAGAGGGCTATTGAGATCAAGGCCTGCAGAACCACTTAATTGTTCTTCGTCGGCGATTTTATTGTCGTCGAATACATCCAACTGTACATTCAGTAGGTCGGTTTCGTCCGAATCTTCTCGCCTAAAAATGAATAGAATCAAACATTATGATGACGTAATCAATCTGCGAAATTAAATGAAAACAGTGTGCAACTCGTCTCTATGAGTAGGCCTGCATTATACTTTCATATACGGAAAGAGTGAGCCATGGTTAAATTGTCGAGAGAAAACAATTGTCGCCTTGGGAACCATGTCAAAATTAATGTACTGCAGTTACTGCAGTAGTCTATTGCACTGCCGTAATACAGTGCCATTTTATACTTTCTAGTGAGTGGTTTCATACGAGGACAGAGTAAGCCATGGATGGTTAAATTGTTGAGAGAAAAAAAATGTCGCCTAAGGAACCAAGTCAAATTTATTTTACTGCAGTTACTGCAGCAATCTGCTATTATGTCTACTTCAGTAGTACAGTTCCATTGTGCTGTTTTCTTGGTAACTTAAATGACACATAAGCCACATTTTGACATGTTGTTTTCATTTTTCTTTCAGCTACTCGATTACAGTACAGTTCTACTGTTGTAACAGAACTATGAAGTAGCCTAACTGCATCAGGATTTGTCATTGTTCTTGACTATGGCATAGTGGTTTGTTCACAGTTGAGAATATTCTAGTCTTGAAAATTCCACGTCTCAAGGCAACTCGTTTGGCATCCGTAACACTAGACTAGCGAGATTCAGGGGCGGAACCAGCGGAGCTATAAAGAGGGGGAGATGCCTACGTATTGTAACAAGAAAAAATAATAGGTGTCGTCTAAGACCCGCCTAGGACCCGGGAATTTTTTTTCTCAAAAGATACTCTCTGGTGCAATTTTAGCACCGCAAAAAATGTATAAAAAGTTGTTTTTGGTGAAAAAATGGGGGTTGGGTCCCCCACCTGAATCCGCGCATGAGTTTAGATTTTACTAAGGATCGAATGAAGACAGGATCGATTTCGAACTCTAGACAGCAAGTACAACAACCTACATTAATTTTACCTTTTAAAATTAAAATACGATAGCATGGCACCCCATATAGGCTAAACAGTCGCGATACTTACCAAAAAGATTCTTCAGACATGTTACCCACTATTGGAACACAACCTACGTTACATTTTGTACACGTAAGACAAAAATACGTCATAATCAACACAGAAAAGTAGATTTATGAACTGATTATATCCATGACAACGAAACTGCCATAACATGATAAATTTTACGTCTTCTTAAGTGTAGGCGATACTACCTACATGCACCTTGGATGGAACCAAGATCATTTGCATGGCTTTTGATAACAACCTAAGTAGTTGTGAATTTTCGAACAAGTAAAGTATACAATACCCCTTTTCACTAAAGTACCCACTAGTAGTAATGACTTATTGTTCTGGGGTACTGAGGGGTGCAACTATTGGTTCTGGCTTAAATCATTAGGTTCATGAATTACCTAATTAAAATAAGAAACCTGACGAAAAACATTGATGAAACAATTACTGTTTAATAAATTCACAGTCCTAAATTAGTTTAGTCTAATCATGGGAGGAAGGTCGGTCTTCCTTCTTGTTTTATTCTAGGCCTATGAAAAATTGTGGAACCGCATTCATTAATTGTTCAACATTCTAGGCATAAGACATACTCATTTTCCATCTTCTTGTCCATAAACAGCTTGTTAAAAAAAAACAAATTTTAAAATAAACACACCGATTGATAGGCAAAAACACCATCTTTATATTGACTAAAATTGGGCCAAAAATCTAAAAAAAAATCTTTTATATATTTACACATAAAGTTATTTCGGGAAAAAAATAAAACATTTATAAATTTAACCCACTAACTAAGGCCAAAATGAAATATAAATTGAGGGACTACTAAAAAAGAAGAAAACATTGAATATAAAATCTGCGCTTGAACAATACAACATTTCTTTTCAATGATGACTAGAGGATGGATAACCGTGGATGGATGACCGTCCTGAAATTGACGTTTCACTATTCTTTGTTTCTGTGGTAATGTTTATATCTTGTATCTAATTTTACAGGCCAGAAACGAAGAACAAAAAGCCTCAGGTAAGAATAAGAACACTTTTAATATTAATACGATATTGAATTCCCAAGGAACATTACAATAACAACAACAAGACATAATTCACTATAGGTATTCACTATAGGTAAACATTCCGGGGTAACCAAAGACAGAGGGCTGGAGGCAGACATCGTTCTGAATGAATATCGGTCCGTATTATATAGCTGTCATCATGGAGAAAAGAAACTGTCACCAGGCCAAGGACTACAATATTCATAAGCAATTTATTTCTTGAAATATTTAAAAACAACAATCGTGCAAAAATTATGCCAAAAATACAACTGGTGGAAATCATTAATAAGGTCAAAGAGTGACAAATTAGTTAATGTTTTGCTTCCGTTAACAAATAATATATAAAATATGTATGTCTAGTTGATATGAAGAAAGAAGCAGTCTTTCTCTATGGTATAACGCATACACAGATATATCAGTCAATATTTCGGACATTAGTTTGTCACCATCAGGAATGAAAGTTGTCAATCCCGTTTATATACAAAAATATCAAATCAAACCATTATTGGCCTTGAAAACCTGTAAACATAATTTTAGTCTAGATAGACTTAAAAATTTACAGGGTTTCTTCCTTTGACGCAACATTCATAGGTCTTTCTTGAATAAGGCCTAATGGGCCTAATTAATATAGTACTTCCTATATTAATCAATTACTATGTGATCAAATACCTGCCGACCTAATTGTAAAGTATGAAGGTGGTTTCTGTTTTGTATGAACGGACAGATTAGTCAGATAGCAAAATGCCATCATGTGCTTTATGAAAGTTAACTTCATTGATGCCCGTTATTGGTATAGGCCTATATTAATATTACAATTACCAAACCATCGTATTTACAACCATGCACTGAAAAGGAAAGCTGAACGTCAAAAAACCTTGTGATCTTTCGGGAAATCCACCATGTCGCATGTTTGCCATGTACTACAGTATTGCTTGTATTATTGTGTCTATGTATTATGCTTCTATTTTTAAAGTATTACCATTTAACTGTTCCCTGGTAATACTACCTTATGTGCTGCCTAGAATTTTCCCCTAATGATGGGAATTGCGCTTTGTAACAGAAAGGAAGAAGGGCATTATAAATGCCTATACAAGAACCAGTATGTAATAATTAATTCGATATGCCGTTTTTAATTTCTCTTTTGGTATTTTGATTGTCTGTATAAAAATATCATCCGTTGTTAAGGAATATCATATCCAAGATCACTAATATCACGAAGTCCTGAAATCGTGACGCCGAGCTGACTAAAAATGACGACCGCATAATTCCGATCATAAGTGTCGCTAATGAGTACTAACGAACGTATCGCTCTGGAACGTCGAGCCCAGATACTGGGTGGGAGGCCCATGCCTGTAATGAGTTGTTTCCTCCGGGGGCTGTGAGGCAGCCGATGCTTGGGAAATACATCCACCCTAAATCCTTGGTCGCAGCTGCACCACATGACTGGCATTTACTCCAATTATTATAATTCCAAAATAATATTTCTGAAGGTTGATTGCCCCGGTATTTTGGATAATCGCACGTAGGGTAACAAACACTGGTCTATTTATAACCAGATTCTTTGTACTTTAAATAATGTTATTGTATTCTTTTCATTCACGATTTGTAATAAAATATAATTAGTTCCATTCCCATTTTTCTGTTCCCAGAGATGAATTCGAAATCATGAACTTTACACTTAATAGCATAATAATTGTGAGCGTTTTCAATTCCACAGGAAATATATATTTTTTTTCATGACGTCCAATTTAAACCTTTAAATTTGTTTTTTTTTTCTGGTTTATCTTGAAGTCGCAATTTTGATTGATTATGTGGTATCTAAACACCATTAGACCTATATAAAACAAATGTTTTAAAGCTAAACACTTATGGACACATAGTGTCCCTTAAGTTCATGGAATTGAACGCGCGGTCACCCAGTCAAGAGCGATTACATAACAGTACGGAACTTTTTTCATTGACTTATGTGCGCAGTGTCTGCGCAGCATGTGCACAGTATGTGCGCAGTAGGTGCACAATCTCCAATAGCAAGTAATTCCCACGAACAATTTAATAACACATATTTGTAGTCTGATATGAGTTCTTATTATCAAACAAACAAAAATACAATGTGAGAACCGAAACTTGATCAAGAGTAACATTATTCCCACGCAAACTTTATCGTTAAGTTTAGGGAAACTAAGGAATCTTTGTAATGAAACTATAAATACACTGTGATCTAAATCGAGACCTTCTCAATACTGTACTAAAATGTAGACATAACAAGGAACTATTATTTTTACGCATGTACTATGATTTGTACTGTGCCTATATTAATAATTTATTGGGGAAAACCATGACATAATATCTTGGGATAATGACGGGATTTCAATATGTTTATGTAAAATGGCGGTTCCACTTGGATAGAGTAAATATGTCATTGCCTTTTCATTATTTTTTGGCAAATCTTCTAACTCTGGTGTCCCAAAGTAAAAGTTAAACCTAATTTCAAATTCACTTCTCTACACCGTTACCTAACAATAGCCTTGCTAATTAAAGCTAAATAATTTAAAGCTTGTATTTTTTAATGGAAATTAAGGATAGGCCTATTTGGTGTTTACAGTTTTGATAGGTCTAATTTTAAAATAGGTCTATGTACTGCATGTCGTCAGACACACCACGAAGGGGAACAAGGAAATCGGAATAAAGCCAACCCTGTACAAAGCCACCCAACAATGACTTAATCCATTATAAGAAAGGGGTGGGCAATGGGGTGTTTGTCATAATTTGGTACAAACGGTAGCTGCAGTGCTTTGAATGGATTCGCTATGAATGTCTTTGTATCATCAACTTTTGTGTTTATGTATTATGAATTAGCAACGGGATATGTTTTTTTCAGTATTAATATTATTTCCTTTTATACTTTAACAATGACTGACTGACTGACTTATATTTGTACTTATGAACTTGTTGACTAAAAAGTTTATACTTATTTTTAACATAAAATATGATTTAAAAAATTCGTATTTTTTGTTTATACTTTACTAATGACTGACTTATACTTTTATAAAGCAGACATTGTATATAGCAGAAACCTATTGTATATCACATCATAGAGAAAAGAATGATCACATCAAGACAAACAACACATTGTCCACCCCTATCTTACAATGAATTAATTCATTGTTTGGTGGATTTATACGGGGGTGGCTTTGTACAGGGGTGGCTTAGTACAGGGTGGCTTTGTACAGGGGTGGCTTTGTACAGGGGTGGCTTTGTACAGGGGTGGCTTTGTACAGGGGTGGCTTTATTTCTACATTCAAAATTCTATGTGCGCATACAGGAATGCGCATAAAGAGGAGTTTCCAAAATTGGTGCCTCTACGCAAGCCTTTCTGTACGCGCGCGTAGCAATTGCGTTTTTGGTGTTTTGACAAATGCCAGGTTTATTTTAATTAAGCTTGTAAAGCATATTGCATATGACATGCCTTTATATGCAATCTGAAACCGATTAAATAATTTTAATTAATTTTAGTATTAATTAACGAGGGCGAGGATTAATAATGATTAATTGTTGGTTTGCAGTGGGTTCAACTGTTCATAGACCTAAACTATAACATCTTATTTGCCTATAGAACTGAAATATAAACACATTCGTTCTATTTTTTCCAGGTGCAGGTCTATTATCGTAGGTCTATTTATTTGTGGACAAGTAAATTGTCCATAAACACTAGATAATGAGGCTCTCATTTATTAGAGATCATGCTCCTTAATCAAAGCAGAGAACAGTTAAATTAATTTAAATTTATCTGTTCCCTGATCAAAGTTAATATTTTAAACTCTATCATAATTTTTCAGTTTTAACAATTAGGCCTGTGTGCCTATTTACTAGAAAATTTATTACTCTATGAATACAAAAATGGAAGTTGATAAATGTTCGTTATCTTTCAATGAACTACTGATGCATAGTACCACCATTAACGTTGGATAACTAATTATATACGGTGTTATCGATATTAATTAGACACTTCCTGACGTGTTAATCATAAGGCCTACAATTTACTAATGAGAATGACGAATGCATGTGTGGTTCTTCGATATTATAATCGTGATAGACAGGCCCACGATTAAATCAATGAGTTCATGCATAATAACTCCTTGCTAAAATCATCATAGGCCTAACCAGGGAACAGTTAACTTTTCCCTGGTCTAACCATGGAGGTCCATGGTCTAACCTACAGCATGGAGTTTAGGCCAAAAAAAAAATTGTTGTATTGCCCTTTACCGACCGACCCTAAAAATCGCAAAATCACAGTCGCGTTTTTTTTTTTTT
>JAOTQE010067041.1:0-17560 GCA_025631205.1 Nesometra sesokonis
AAAGGTACTGGGTGTGGAAAGCAGGATTTCTTGCCTCGAACAAGACACCATTCATAGAAGCCTATGTGAAGAGAGACAACTTTGAGCAAGATTTAAGCCCGTGGATTAATTGAAATTGGGTGATTAGTATCCGGGGGTTAAGGGGTTAAAAGTAACTTTTGGTAATTTCCCCATGGGTTAAATGTAACTTTGTTTAGGGGGTTGGGTTAACCACTTCATGTATAGCCTCGTGGGTTAAATGCAATTTGGGTTGGTTCCTCCGGAGGTTAAAAATAATTTGGGTGATTAGTTTCCCGAGGGTTAAATACACTTTTAGTATAGTTTCCGTGGGTTAAATGAACTTAGGTGATTAGTTCCCCGGGAGTTAAATGTAACTATGGGTAATTAGTACCCCGGTGGTTAAAGGTAGCTTTGTGTAAGGTCCCCGTGGATTAAATATAACTTGGGTGATTAGTTCCGCGCGGGTTAAAATGTAACTTTTGAAGTAGTCTCTCTGTGTAACTTTGGTTTGTTCCCTTGGTTTAAATTTAACTTTGGGTAACGTCCTCTTGGGTTAAATTTAACTTAGGTTTGCATCCCGGGAGTTAATGAAACTTTGGGTGAAGTACGTCTTTGTGGGTTTAATGTAACTTGGGTTAGTTAACCAAAGGTTAAATGTAAATTTGGTTAATTCCCCGGTGATTAAAAATTAAATGTAACTTGGTTTAATTCACCAGGGGTTGTTGCGCATGGATTCCCTGCGAGTTAAATGTAAATTGTATTAATTTTTGAGACTTGGATTAAGTCCCGGGGGTTATTTTACCTAATAAACCCCAGGTTAAGTGCCATACCAGTGGTTCAAATCTGGCTTGTTTTGGTTACTAGTTGTAACCTACCCATAGTATGAAGTCTATTGATAACACACCAATATATGCCTAATGTATAATGAATAACAGTAAATGAGTAATGCCAAATTTTACAAAAAAACTGCTTATAATTATCTAACATATTAATGAAAGTTCAAAATTACACTACCATGTATTTAAAAACATCATCATAATTAGATAGTTTTCTTTGCTAAAATAGATCTATCAATCCTGCTTATTTATGGCCTTAAGTGAAGATGTGACCTTCCCAGATAACTGTTTATAAGTTTTTGATATCATGGAGGCATTTAATCCATGTTGGTACTCGCATGTTCATGTATAGTCTTCACGGAGGTACATGATTTGACGACACGAAAATAAGGAAAAACAATATTTAAGAGTAGGGTATAAGAGGTATAATAGATAGCTTCCAAGTAGGATGGCCTAGAGTAACTTAAATACCGTTTTATTACAATCCTATACTAAGTATTGTTAACAATGTTTAACCCCTGGATTTTAGGCAGGCCAAATACATAAGTAACGCTTACATTATGCAATAGAATGTATTACTTTATTGAATACAATACCCATGATGTCTGTCCCGAAAGCGCACGTCCAGGAATTTAGAAGTTGGTTGGGCCTGAGGTTGGTGTTGGTGTGCACATATTGGTCCTATTAAGCCATGCCTTAATGTCAAAAATATGATAATGTATAAAATAAGTTTATGCAGAGATACATTTTCTACAACTTCTATCCAAATAATTATCGCAAGAAGATGATTTTTTTTTCTAGTTTTTAATCAGTTTTTCAACGTTATTTGAATGATTCACATGCAGCTTTTCCTTTTTTGTATGATTTATGTTTTGTTTTATGTTTAACATACAGTATTTATAATTTAATTAAATACTACTCAGATATTCTTCTCTCAACCTCCAACTTGGTGGTGTGAGGTTGGTTAGGTTGCCATTTCTGAGAATATACAGGTGCATATTCTAAATTGTCTACACCTTACACCTCACACAATCGGCTGGTGGTGAGGTGGTTGTGACTATAAAGCGCTTCTCTTCCCAAAATACTGAGGTCCAAACTCACAGTACTCATTGTGCATCTAGTCGGTGCCACATAATGTCGAAAACGGTTATTTTGTGGATGCGGTATTAGCATGGAGGTATTAGGTATTCGACGATTATTAAAACACACCAGGGAACTGTTAAACTGTTCCCTGAACACACATATTAAGCCAAACTTCTTCTAGATGTAATTTAAGAGCATTTAGCTGTCAGGAATTTTCCAAAAATGTTTGTTTTTTTGGTGGGAGCCCCTTTCTCACAGAATCCACTCAGCCCACTCTATCCAGTTTCATTTCTCAAGTTGATAATTATGGATTTAAGGGCATGTTTCTAGTGGAGAGAAAAAATCGATTAAAAATCGGGTTTACAAAAAATTCGATTATTTTCTGGCAGTAGAAATGGGACCAGTTCGAAAAAAAACTGATTAAAAATACCGATTAAAACACGCTATGGATTATCGTAGTGCATTTTTTAACGACAACGCAAACATACTGATTATTATGTGACCTCGCGGTTAAATCACATACGCTACTGTGCAACAAAACAACAGCATATCATATCGCTTTTCAAATGTGAACTTTTATAGCGTCATTAACAAGAGAATTCCATACTTTCATAATGTGGAATGGAAAATAATATTAAAAATGTATCTCTCCATGGGCCTATCTATTCAGTTTATCGTCCGTTTCGTACACTAGTCCAATGAAACGAAGTAAAACTAAGCCTAGCTAGGCCGCCACATTTTCTGCCGCTTGGCTTAGGATCCTTCGTTCTGCCGCGCTGCGCCTCGGCATGGCTTGATTAATCATGACAAAATATCGTTATCTTGTCGTTAAATTAATTTTGAGAATCAAGTGCCTGGTTTATTGTCGATAAAAAAAATATCATTGCTAAAATATGCTTATTTTTCTGAATGTGATCGCGAGAAAATACTGGTAAAACTTGGGGTTTTAAATGTAAACAAACTAGCGAGAGAATCCAACCAACTCGTCCCAAAATTGAGAGCTCTTCGTTTATGGGTAATAGTGACGTAAATTAACCGATTTCACTGAGGGGAAAAATAAGTTGCAACGCGGGAAGATTGAAGGACAGTCATAAAAATACCGATTAATTTTAATCACTTATTTTGTGTGTTTTCAGTAGAAACAGGCCCTTAGCCCCCATCCCCTCGTATCGCATACCTCTACATTGCTAGTAGTGTGTCAATCATGAGTTACATTAGCCCTTTAATTTAAAGCCTGCTTTTCTATACCATTCACTCTTCTGTTTTGGCCCGCCCAGCCCCAGCCACGCACTTTGTATATTCCTAGATCCTTCACTGTTTGTGTGTTGTGTAAGTTGTTTTGCTTTGTCTAATGATTTCATAATGAAGTGTCAAGTCCGTAAATATTTCCAGACAATAATAAGTTCAGACTCATCAAGTGAAGTCATGTCGAGAACCGTTTAGCAAATCAATCAAGAATTAAAGATTAAGCGATAAATTACGATTACAATTGCGATAACGATTGACATATGCTGTTACAACATTTTCCTTCCCTTATTGATATATTACAATTGTTAATATAACATTGGTTTGACGTTTTACCGACATTTAAGATTTATTTGCTTTTATTATTTTGAGGTAGGCCTTGTAGAGCAAATCCGACAAATATTTAAGTAAAGTAGCCACTGAAAAAATAATTATTTCCGACGAATCAGACTACTGGGACTAATTTCCAGTTGCTATTTAATTACTCTCGACCCATGAGTTTATTTAACCCTCGGGGAACAAACCCAAGTTACATTAATCTACGGGAACTAATTTCCAGTTGCTATTTAATTACCCTCGACACATGAGTTTATTTAACCCTCGGGGAACAAACCCAAGTTACATTTAATCTACGGGGACTTTATCCAAAATTATATTTAAAACTTGGGGAACTAACCAAAGTTACATTTACCTCACGGGAACTTTACCCAACGTTATATTTAACCCAGGGAACAAACTCAAGTTACATTGAACCCACGGGTACCTTGTTCAAAGTTTATTTAACCCTAGGAATACAAACCCAAGTTACATTTAACCTACGGTGACTTTACCCGAAGTTGCATTTAACCTCCGAGGAACTAATCACCCAAGTGACATTTAACGCATGGATACCTTGCTCAAAGTTAATTTAACCCCGGGAACAAACCAAAGTTACATTTAATCCACTGGGACTTTATCCAAAATTATATTTAAAACTCGGGGAACTAACCAAAGTTACATTTACCTCACGGGAACTTTACCCAACGTTATATTTAACCCAGGGAACAAACTCAAGTTACATTGAACCCACGGGTACCTTGTTCAAAGTTTATTTAACCCTAGGAATACAAACCCAAGTTACATTTAACCTACGGTGACTTTACCCGAATCGGTAAATCGGTCCTGTTTTATATGCTTCATTTATGGCAGAAGACGTTACAAATTTAGTCCCAGGGTTTGTCTACGACTCAATTACACAGTGATAAAAAACATGGAAATTACTATTTGTAGAAGTGTGTATGTGTTTGAAAACTAAAATGATGTTACAATTAACTCACAAACATTGAAATATCAGTCAATTTCATGAAACATTTGAGGGAATTTTTAACTTGGATCATTTTAACACGCAACCTATAGTTTGAATTATATTGTACATTGACAATGCGTAATGGTTTGTAGTTCACATTCAATAAGTTATGGTTCTGATTACATCAACCGCATCACGCACTTATAATTATGCATGCACGATAGATATAGTAATCTGGTTTTCTGAACTTGAATTGATGCCAAATGGTAATAGGTACGATAAAATAGACATAAATGCAAAACTTAAAACTATTTCCTATTTAACTACTGTCTCATTCTGTTTTAGGTATAATCTGAAAACCATGTTACATGAATCAACACAGGTTACAGTACAGCACTCTGCATTGATTACATCTTGTATATAAAAAAGGTTATATATATCCACTACATAGGTTTTAGCATGCCCAATACTTCAAGTTCAAGTTGTACTTATTTACATAACCCATTTAAAAATATACAAAGAAAATGAAATGAATAATAATGCGTATGTCTGGAGAAGACCAGATAAGCCGAATAGGTTTTAAGTCTGGGTCCACCAGTAATTACATAAATAATAACAGTGTATTTCAATAATTTTATAGGTTGTAACCTCCCCCTCCCCATCCCCTCAATCATAATAACAATAATAATAATAATACATTAATAACAATAACTATTCAACGACGAAAAAATAAGACAGAGATATAAGACGATAAAAGGACGAAAAATAAAAATAAAACAAAGAAAAGGACATAAAACCATAAAAAAAATTAAAAAAAATACTAAAATGTTATAACATATGGTTTATATAAGGTTTGTGTTTTGATATAAGGTAAGATTTGTAGGTATTCTTAAAATTTGTAATTGCATTGAGATTTGGATGCGTGGACTAAATCATTAATATAGATAAGAAAGAATGGACCCTTGAGGGACGCCACCCGTTACAGGAAGGTTGTCAAAAGAATGTGAATTAAATAAGGTGTACGGCTTTCTATCTTTGAGATAGTCTGAGATTAGGGCTAGCAGGATTCCTCGAATGCCATTATGGTTAAATTTGGGCAAAAGAATTGAGTGATCGATGTTGTGAAATGCATAAAAAGGGTAACAGTGTTAATGCAGTAAATACTAAAATGTTATAAAATATTGTTTATAATTTAAAAAATTAAGGTTTGTAATTTGATATTAGGTAAGATTTGTAAGTGTTCTTAAAATTTGTAATTGCATTGAGATTTGGATGCGTGGACTAAATCATTAATATAGATAAGAAAGAATGGACTCCTTGAGGGACGCCACCCGTTACAGGAAGGGTTTCAGAAAAATGTGAATTAAATAAGGTGTACTGCTTTCTATCTTTAAGATAGTCTTACATTAGGACTAGCGGGATTCCACGAATGCCATAATGTTTGGATAAAAGAATTGAGTGATTGATGGTGTCAAATGCTTTGGAGAGATCAAAAAATAGACCGATGATGTGGAGGCTATTTCAAAGAGTGGAAAAGATTTTGTTATAAATATCAAGAAGTCCAAGAAGAGTGGTTAGGTCTGAAGCCGTACTGGCTGTGCTGGATGACATTGTGTGCAATTAAAAGTTATTAAGTCTATTATAGATAATGAGTTTGTGTATTTTTGAGAAATAAGGCAGAAGTGATATAGGACGATAGTTATTGAAGAGATGAGGGTCATCTTTTTTATTAATTGAAACTACTTTAGCAATTTGTAACAAGGAAGGAAATTGGCCAGTGGCGAGTGAAAGATTGAATATATAATTTAGTTTTCGGATGATGAAAGGTGCAATCTCTTTGGTTATTTGTGGGATGTCAACTATTTTTTTAGTGTTTACTTTGTTTATATGATTATTCATGATATGAAGACAAAAACACAAACAAATATATTTATACTAAGACTACTACTACCACTACCACTACCACTACCATTATAATTATTATTATTATTAATATCATCATCATCATCATTATTATTATTGTTATTGTTATTATTGCCGTGTATTATTGTGATTACTATCAATGCTAGCACTATTGCCGTAATTATTATATTGATATTATAATAATGATCCTGATGATGACGATGATGAATGTTGTTTCTATTATGAATGTTGTTATTATGATTGTTGCTATTATTATGTGACAGTAATGGTATAATAATTATAATTATTATTTATATTATTATTGTAAACTAGCTGGTATTACTGTATTATATACTTTACCGGCTAGTATATGTAATGTAACATTGTAATATACTGTAAAATATGACAATAAAGAGTGGAAAATGCCACAAAAGAGAAAAAGAAAACTATTTCTTTAGCGTAAGTGGGAGAAAGAAAAATAGAGCTTTTAATAAGTGTTTTCAAAATATCAGGAAAAGAACCACAGTGGGAATGGATCTGAAAATTGATTGAATTTAGACGCAATCTCCAAATGATTGGGGATTTTAACTTTTTTGCCTAGAAAATTATTGGGTGTTTTCTCTGGAATATTTTTTCCTAAGATGTCATAGATTGTTTCCCAAGGTTTTTTAATATTATTTTTATAATTATTAAGTGTGTTGCTAAAATATTGTTTACATGATACACGTATTAAGCACTTTAGTTTTTTTTCTATAGGTTATGTAGTTTGCTTTATTAGTTGGATTTGTTGAGTTTATATATTTTTGTAAAGCTTCCTTCGCGTTTTAACATATTTTATTATTCGTATTATTAGTTAACTACGGTTTACTTAGTTGTTGTTCTTTGAAAGGTGGGCATTGTATAGGAGGGATAATTTGTTAATGAAAATGTATGATTCTTCAGCTGAGTTATATATACATCATTCCAGTTGGTGTTTAATCAGTCTATTCCAAGGGATGCAATTGATTCCGCGTTTATAATCCTTGAATAAGAATGGATGTTTATACTAACTTTATTGGTTGGTTTTGGTAAGCATTATTGATAATTTGAAATATTGGAAAATGGTCGGTAATGTTGTTGAAGATAATTGCTGGAGTGATTTGTCGGTCAATGAAGTAGGGAATTATATTATCTGTGAGTGTTGAAGATCTTGTGGTATTTCGTGTTGGTTTATCAATTAGAGGTTAGAATGTAGCAGAATACATTGTGTTCAAAAGGTCATTTGTAGTTTATGCTCTGAGTGTTTCAGGAGGTCAAGATTAAAATCTCCACAGATAAATGACTGTTTTTTTCTTTGAAATTTTATCAACACATTTAGCTAGATTATTTTATAATTGAACACTAGAGCTATTTGGTTGTCTGTAAATGATGCCCAGAATAGTATTTTGTTTTTGATTTGTATCGATTTTTATAAAGATAGATTCATAGTTTCGATCGGATGGTAAGTTAATATCCGTTCTTTAAAACTAAGTGAATTTTAATGCAGAGCGCTACTCCTCCACCTTTTCTAGTCTATCGGATTGTACCATCGTATACCCATCAATGTTTGTAAAAAGAGGGTAGCGTGTTTATTGTCAAACCAGGTTACGCTGAAAGCGATAACTGAAAGTTTATGTTTTAATGTAAGAAGATAATTCATTATGGCACTACAATTTTTGATTAGGCTACGTAAGTTCATGTGGACTATACTAAAATTGTTGTTTTTTGTAGTTTTGTGATTAAAAGTATCGCTCTTGTAGTATTCATAATTTTCGTTATAATTTATAGTATTTTCGTTATTATCAAAATCATGGGCCGCGTTGTTTATTTCAAATAGATTAATTTCCATACTTTCAAAGAAATTTATAGTGTGGTCGCAAATTAGTTGGTTTATTTCATGATTAAATTCATCTTCTTCTTTTATGCGGTCAACTAGAAAAAAAAAATCAGAAAGGCATTTGTAGCAATACAAATCTTCAGAGTGTGAAGACTAGATATTAGTGAGCAGGTAATGTGGAGAGGCATGTTACAGACAGAACATTTGGTATGTAAGTTTACCCTTATACATTTATCACAATACATGCATAACATAACACAAAACGAAACGAATATTGATGTGGATAAGTTGCAAGTGTATCGAGTAAAATAAGTGAGGTTTTAAAAGCACAATCGCAACTTTCCGGACTCATTGCGTTATAATGGATGGATGCAAGAAAACGGTATTAGAAGTTTACAATGCCATACTAATAAAATTAATGTTTCAAATTTTGTCGAAAGAATATAATTAAGATACGATTAGACTCCAGTCATTGTAATTTAGAAAGTTAAATAGTATGATAATAACTATAAACCTTAATACACTAGGAATAATGTTACTATGAAGGTCGGCGGAAGCACTCCGACTGGTCAGACATTTGTTGGACCACTTTTTGACAAATTAAAAAAAATACTAAAAAGGCAAATATAATACAACATATGCCTCTCAGTCAAGAGTATAATATTTTTCTATTTTTACATTTAGTTTAAATTTCCGAGCTTGTAGAATTTATTCTTTCAAACTTAACGCCAAACACGTGGTTCAGAGGTTGTGTTGACTCAACTTTGCCTGATCACTTTATATGTCTTCCGCCGGACCTGTATTATATGCTTCATTAAAAATATGTAAGGTAGAAAACGTTACGAATTTAGTCCCAAGTTTGGTCTACTACTCAATTACACAGTGATAAAAACAGGAAAATAACCATTTTCGGAAGTGTGTGTGTGTGTTTGAAAACCAAAATCATGTTACAAATAGCTCGCATACATGGAAATATCAGTCAAATTCATGAAGCATTTGAGGTAAATTTCCCCATTCTTTACCATTGTGTACTATGATTAATCATTTTGAACTTGGAACCCACAATTTGGATAGTGTTTTCTCTCACCATCTCGCTGTTGAGAAATTGTATCAGTCATAACTAATTGTAGTAGAATGTTTTAATCTCAATACCCTTGAATTCCTTATACAAGACGACTTGTTCCATTGAACACCGGAAACATTGGCGAAGAAGCTACAAACATGCAAAGTGTAATTTCACTAGAGTTTATGTCCAATAAAAACACTAACAAGATGTCATTCTTCTTGTTATTATCTATGTTATTAAAGTCCAAGGCCATGTGATCAAATCAAATCAAATCATCTTTATTGCAACCACATTGTCTGTCGATTGGATGTTACATATATGACATAGATTATACATTTACATAAAAAACATATTTAATAACAGGAAGTAGAGTGACCAGTGATGAACAAACTACCAATAGTTATATGCCCCATAATTGAGTATAAATTGTTTTAATCTCTCTGTTTTAATTCTAGGTAATGAATAAGATAATGTGCTTCTTAGTTGATTCTGGTGAGTTGGAGCAGGCGTAAGTAGATTGTTCAATCGGTGATCACTCTTCTTGATTTTTAGATAATATCGCTTACAATAATGAAGAAGGTGAACTGAGAGGCGAGGTAGATTTAACGTATTTAAAACTTGGTCATAAGATATCTCAGGAATTATAGCTCTTACTGCTCTGCAATGGATTCTTTCAATAACATTCTGTTGTTCTTGGGTCAGACCCAAGTACCATATGGGACAAACATATTCTACTAGCGAGCGAATCACACTACAGTAAAAATGTCGTAATGCATTTATGTCAAGACCACTTCTGCGCAACTGTTTCAAAATATAAATTCTGGTGTTACATTTTAAGACAATTGAGTTAACTTGACCATCCCATTTATTTGTGATGAAATCAAATAAGGAAACGAGACATGGAAAAGACAGAGACATGCACACAGGTAGCCCTACTTTATATAAGAACGCATTCCTTGTCTAAAAATATACAGTGATTGTCATGACAAGTTTCTAAAACCTGGCAGTGTATGCCCTACATACGTGTCATTTACGCTGAATGATGATGAATATCTCAGTATAGAGATAACTAAGTATAAATCAAATTACAATAGTGTGCACTCCACATCACAGATTGATCTCTTTGTTGTTTACAACAAAATAGGAAAAAACTTGACAACAACCCGTGGTTTCTTTATACTTTTGTTCGTATAGCACAATAAGTTCTAGATTGAATGTGATAATTGATATCCTGGTATATTGCTTGTATTAACAAAAATACGCATGTTATGACGCCTTCAATGTAGACATACAGTTAGATAAATTTCATTTGCGTAACACTGCAATAAGGTCAAAGAAAAATTCGTTGCTCAGTGTATTTAAAATTTGAAATATAATAACTAACAATAAATTATCTACAAATTAGTTAAAATGTTCATAGTTGACTAGATTTACTTTTTATTTATTTTTCTGTTAAATGATACATAGACCTACTGTAAGTCTGAATGTATGGTAATACGGGTATACGCATGCGTAAACTCGAAGTGCTCCAAATCCGGTTTGAGTAGTATTTTGTATTGTTTGTCTCAGTTTAATTTTACAGGTTATGTCGAAATTAAATAAGAGTGATACGATTTTTATATAGCATTAAAATCAGTTTTGAATAATAGGTAAATAATTCTATTGCTTAGGCCTATAGTAGATCCTTTAACATTTTGAGAACTTACATGTATATATTTTCTTTAATTTCGTTGATATATAATATTTTGTAGTTGGATAATTAACAAATTTATTTATATATTTTGTGTAAGCATTTGAAATAAATGCATGCGAATTGACTTGGATAATTTTGACACGCAACCTTTAGTTTGAATTATATTGTACAGTGACTATATGGTTGGTGGTTCACATTAATTAATGGTTGCTGGTTCACATTAATTAAGTTATGGTTCCGATTGCATCAACCACGTCACGTACTTATCATGTTGCATGTACAATATAGACCTAGTACTCAGAATAGTCATTTTAGATTTTCCGAACTTGAATTTATGCCAACATTTGTAAATAGTTACAATAAAATAGAGGGATAAATACGTAATGCAAATAGCTCGATACAAACCTAAAACTATGTTTTTAACAACAGTAAAGACAAACTCAAATTTTAGAAAAAAATTGAAAGGAGTATTTAGCTTTTGGTTTGTAAATGATTTATACAATAACATACCTTTAAAATAATTGTGCTCTTTGACTCTAATATGTATAATAAATGTAGGTAGGCCTATATTGTACTTTATTTACGATAATAGTTGATGTTTTTGCTTATTTTTATGATTATATAAAATGTACAAAGTATTTGTTTGTTTGTGTAATATGCCTAACCTGCATAGGAATGTAACTTCCGAAATAAATGAATTAGATAATTCGAAAATATCGACATTTTGGCATTGTCTTTCATACTGTAGGCCCTACGGATAGAAGTTTAAACTATGCTATTTCGAAACAACCTATTGTTGGTATTTTTCTTCCTACAACCCCCCCCCCACCATGATAAAAAGGCAAAACTTACAATTTGTAGTTTATGAGATATTAAGCAAAATGTGTTATAAATTGAGATTCTGAAACTGAAGATTTAACATATTAAAATAGACTAATGTGTATTTTAAGTTTTTAGCACATGTTTGGCAAAAACATAATATTTTGTTCCGATTTAAAACAAGTTATGCTCTTTTATCATGGTTTTCTTTACTAAGTGGATACTAGAAGACAATGGGAAAATCTACAAAATGTAAATTATACAATTTTAGGTTTTCAAACCAATGTACATATTAACATGGTATAGGGTATCATATAGTTGGATATTAGACTTACAGACAACGACATCTTGCCCAACGATGGCTTCAGGAAACAAAGGTATTTGGGGAAAATGACAACATTATGTATAATCGTAGCATACCCTGTACTAGCGAGAATCGAGACGAAGCCAAATGAGACATATGTCGGAAAATTTTAAATTGTGTTTTTCATGGATTATAAAACTACACATTATTATCATTAACATGCAAAAAAAAATCAGTTTCATACGATGTTTCCTTGCGAAGTTATGAACAATCGAAGTTCGAACATTTAAAATGTAAGTTTTTAAAAAACTGCATTTGAACATTGTTTACCTGTATACATTGACTAAGCATTTGAAATTGCATTTTTAAAACATTGTTTGATCATATCTGAAAATTGTTAAGGTTGTATGAAAGTTGAATGCATGAATTGTATATTTTTTAAATAAAATAATTTTTGAAAAATGACCATATTTAAATTTCTGCCTAATGTGGAAAACTAGCATTTGCGACTTATGTCTCATTTGGCTTAGCTCTGCCACATTTTACGATTCAAGATGACTTTTGGGAAGTTGTCGTTTTACTCATGAAGGATTATATATTTCCTCCACGGTTTACTAGATTTGGTAATTTTTAACGTGTTCGCCCGTTCGGCTCTATCGGTCTCTTTCTTCTATCAACATGCAATCGCATTGTGGATAAGTCGTATATAAAATGCCTACACGGCATCAATTATACCGCACCATTAAACAGGATATTTTGGGCACCATCAGTGGGTTTATTTGTAAGGAGAGAGAACTATCAAATAAAAATGACCATCTTTCCTGTTGAATTGTTCATAAAGCACACTGAGTTATTACTATTTCATAATCTATGTAAGCAATCTAACAATTGCTTCATTTGTTAGATGAACAAAATAAAATTCTTTCTCACAGAGTGCACTAGGATGCAATACTCGGATAATCAAAACACTGGCTAATTTGCATTACAGTATCTAGTATATAACGGATTTTGGTTCTGGTTGCGAATATGATGAAATCGTACTGTTCTAGTATTTAGTGTAAACTATTTAATTTTATGTAAGTGAAGGACCGCAGGGTTTTTGAAGGCGACAACGAGTCAAGATTTAAGATTCAAGAAATGTTCTCGTGTAAATAAAACGCACAGAAAATCATTATACACAGCAATTACATGTATTAAGTTACACTAAATGATTATTTCAAATGCCCTGAACATCACAATAGGTCTACATACAACTTGTAGATTAAAGAATTGTTTGCTGTTACTGCTTTATTGCTATTAAAATTATTGAAGTTGTTTTATATAATGTTTAAAATGTGCTATTCAAAATTACCGTTATAAACAGTATAATGTACAAATATTCTGAAATATTATAGGCAAGGAAAAATTAATTGCTGATAAAATTTCATCGGTTTTTATAGATATAGTTATATGCGGAAGTTTTTTTTAAGTAAAACCAAAAATATGCTTACTTGTAAACGTTTCATTTACTGTCAGTCAACATCGTCAGTACAATTGTCAAATAACTATATGCGAAAGTTCTTTAACGTAAAACCAAAAAACAATATGACTTGTAAACGTTTCAATGACTGAGTCAAAATCGTCATCGATGTTGACTGACAGTCAATGAAACGTAAGCATATTTTTGGTTTTACTTTAAAGACCTTTAACATTTTAAAATTTTAAATTGTTTTAGAAGTTTTAGGATTTTGAAATTGTTTTAATTATCATTTTAAAGTAGACCTGTGTTTTTATCTTTTATACTTGATCATACTCTTAGGCACTATTTATATTTAATTTTTATTGTACATATTAGCATTAATTAAGTCAGGACCATATGGAAGATCAATGTCTGTATTAGTATAATGGTTTTAAATTATTGTATATTTTTACGTCAATTGAATATGTAATCCTGAATAAATATGTTGCAAATAAAAATAAATAAACTTTCCGATATAAGGAAAATTAGTTTGTTCAGATTAACGAACCTTTCGCTGTTAAACTCAGTTAAATCTATACGATTTTTAAAAAGGCTAGGGCATTCATACTAAAAATATTTTAATGTATTTCCCCTTCACCTAAAAGTGAAGAGGAAATATTGGTATTTTTTAAATTCAGAGATCAATATGGTCGTATGTTATAATTATTGTCGGTTTATGGTTATCGCAATAGTGGATGACAATAGACAAAGGCTCACAAAGTTTCCACTAGGCAAAAATTCCTCTAATGGACATGCGCAATAAACAAATTTGTAGTTTAAAATTAAACTGCGCATGTATATGAGCGAGTATCCGCCCCATAAAATGTTTTCAAAAATTCCAGTTTATAAAATTAGACAAGTGCGGTATTCAACCCTTTTTTGGTTATAGTTGTTATAACTATGACTATCCGTTGTCGTTTGAAGGTACAGGTAAGATGGTATTTGTTGTCAGATGGAATCGATGAAGTGATCCTAGGCCCTACTCGATCTCATCTTGTTCTCATTATTGCTGCTTCTATTGTTGTTAGAATCTAAAATACCTAAGTTTTTCTTAACAAAAATCTCACCAAATTGAGTGGCGCAATTTAGAGCTGTTGTTTGTATGGAATGTGGTATACAAAATTTGATAGGTTTGCTCAGGATGATCGGCATTTTATATTTTGATTTGGTGTATTTTTTCAATTCTTCTCAAATAATGCAACATATTTTTTCAGGATTACATATTTAAAAACTTGTTTAAAAATGGAATACAAATATTTTAAAAGATGTGACAGGCCTGAGTCGGTAAAATGTAAAAAAAAATAATTAAAATCGATTTCAATCAAAGCGGTTTATCAAGTAACGTGCTCGAAAAACCGTGATTGTTTACATATTTAGAATATATTCTTTTAGTTTAGTTCAATATTCTGAGGCGCTTGTAATTATTTTGGGAGTTTATTCTAAAAACGCTTCAGAATACTTAAATGACTGATTCATTCCGATAACATTGTCTTTTGGTAATAGAAAATTGGTTTGCTTTCCGTGTACTACCATGTTTAGTGGCCTATCCATGGGTGCCCAGGTGCTCGAGCACCCCCTCCCCTTTTTCGGAGGAAAAGAAAACAATAAAATTAGAATACAAATGTAAAAATCTGGGACCTTGAGCACCGCATTTAATGAGTACCCGCTTCAGAGCAAAAGGAGTATACTGTGAGGTAAAAGCACCACGAAAGCATAAATAGCCCTATAAAGAACGTGCCAATGGGGCTCGCGCCAATAGAGGAAAATATTTTTTTTCGTCAAAATCCAACCCAGGTTCGAGCAGCCCTCTTCGGCAATTCCTGGGTACGTCCCTGCTGTGTCTAGCACTTACCAATTCAATATCGTTTACAATTCGTTCAGATACTAAATCCTGTAACTGCATATTAAGGAGTTGGTAAAGTAGCGCACCATAGAGCTTTGTAAAAAGAAAATTGTGGTCATTCCGTGTAAGTATATCATTGAAAAATACACCACTATATCAAATTGAAGTTACTCACTTCAACATCTTACCATTTATAATGAGCACTAATTTATCATCATTGTGTTGTGTTGTATTAATCTATTGACTAATATTACAAATTTCTTATTATTTTTAATGATGATGAAAACATTATAGGTATTTACACAATCAGTAGGAATTACACAATACATGTAACAGCGTATTAAATCAGCATGGACACTTCAGGTAAAATAATTGTTTTTTTTTGTATTTGAGGCAAGGCATGGCAAACCACCAAGTTGTCGCACAGGATGTTATTGAGAAATAAAAAAAATAAACAGCAAGAAATATAAAGAAATACATAGGATATTTTGGTATATTTTGTTCAATAACGTTGGTTATAGTTGTCCGATTTTAATAAGTTACCTTTATTTTATAGCGTACAACAGGTGTAATATGTGGCAGAGCCAAGCCAAATGAGACATAAGTCGCAAATGCTAGTTTTCTACAATATGCAGAAATTTAAAAATGGTCAATTTTTTTAAAATTTATTTTATTTCAAAAATATACAGTTCATACATTCAACTTTCATACCACCGTAACTATTTTCAGATATGATCAAAAAATGTTTTAAAAATGCAATTTAAAATGCCCATGCTTAGGCAATGTATACGGATAAACAATTTTCAAATGCAGTTTTCTCAAAACTTACATTTGAAATGTTCAAACTTTAATTGTTCATAACTTTGCGAGGAAACATCGTATGAAATTGATTTTTTTATGTTTATGATAATAATCTGTAGTTTTATAATCCATAAAAACTCAATTTTTAATTTTTTGACTTACGTCTCATTTATCTTGGCTCTGCCACATATGGTTCCAGTATTAACTCCATTTTCTAATTTTCCGCCAACTTACTGGTTTTGCCATGTCTTGCCCAATTTATATTTACAACCATCAACATTATTACCATTACCATCGTCGTCGCGGTCGTCTTCGTCATCTTCATGGCCGCCACAACCGTCGCCGACAGAGCCTCCGCCACCGTCGTCTTCATCATCATTATCATGCTTAGACTAGAATCGTGACTTACAGGACTAGACAATTTGCACTTAATTGTGTATCGTTTCGTTTACATACCATAAGGTAAGACTTATGATTAGTAAAATGATTCTATTTGACAACGTAAGCCATTTTTTATTTTGGTTTAGAATCTACATTGATTACAGACACTAGCTGCTGTCTATTTTTTAAGGTTTGAACTAAATCACTCAGTTGGACATTCCTTGTATTTTTTCTATTATGCCATGATCAACGGCGTTTAATATAAAACTCTTATTTCATTATATATACTGTTTTATCAATATTTCTAACTATTTTAAAGTACTTCAATTGAATTTGGTTCCTTGTAACACAAAGTTAAACTATCTATATTAAGAATATTTAGAGTTTTCTACCAGTAGTAGTGTTGTAATTATGCGCAAAAGAAATACCAAGTTTGTGAATCTTGGAAATGTATAATAATAAAATAAATATGCAATACAAAACTACTAAAATGACTATTATTTACAATTAAAGGAAAATTCCTTCCAAAATTTCCCCAAAAATAAATTTCTTTGGAAATTTACCTGTTTACTATTTCTAAAATGATAGACAAGTTTAGTTACCTAAACAGATCAAATTCTATATGTATTTTGCATTTTTGAAGTTTTATGGAATCTGATGTTTTTGGGCGTACGTGTTTTTGGGTAGATCATAAAAAATAAAGCGGATGAATAAGCCCGAAAGAGTTCGATAATTCTTAGCTTGTTTCTACTTGAGAATAAAATTCAAGAAGTAAACAGGTAACTGACATGGAATTTCCACCTGAGGGATTTAGTTAAAATTCCTTAAATATAAATACAGTGGTGGCGCCAGCGGGGGGGGGGGGGGCAGGGCCTCCCGTCGGGGAAGGCTGACCCCCGTCAGGGAAGTTTGACCCCTTTCGTGGGGGAAAAGAAAAAAAAAAAAATAT
>JAOTQE010067052.1:0-17559 GCA_025631205.1 Nesometra sesokonis
TTGATATGATCAAGTTAATTTCAAAATTAATGTTGATGATTTTTTGGTCATTTTCAGGTGACAATATATCTTTAAATTTGTATTGTGCTGAATAGATTCAGAGATGGCAAATCATGATCAAATGATGTCACAGAAATTGACCAATGTTTTCATGTCCGTAGTTGAGTAGCAGTGAATTGCATTGAGTATGAAAATCGTGAAAGTTGAACCTCTAACAGACCTGCCTATGCTCACTCTAACCATTCGCCAAGTCACCAATGGCTACGGGAATTCTTATTTGACTAAAATAAAAATGACCCATTTCACCAACTTGGTTAAATGAAAATTAAAAAAAACTGTCAATTTTGCGGCCATTTTTATCGGTTTTAAAAATTTGGCTAAAGAATTATTTTATATAAAAGAATCTGCAACCTTTAGCCGTTTTGGCTAAGGAAAAATTATTTACCCTAGCATGAGCCGACCAAAAAGAGTGCCCGCATTTTTAAATGTCTCGAACCAGGACCAAATAATATGAAAATGGTTATGTGCATAGCATAGTAACCACAACAATAAATTTAGGAGCTAATTGCCAATCTGTGGACCAATGAATATCTCCTGACCTACAGAAAGTGTTCAGGAATTTTTGTCCTTAAAAATAAAACAAAAATAATGAAGGATGATTAATACATGTGATGTCCTATGTAATTGCTATTTTTATTAACACTCAAACTGAAAGATGTTTTTGTATTCTATTGTTAAACTATATTTCTTTTATTTAAATAGGAACCGATAAAGAAACCAATGCTGATGACGAGAGATAAGGAAGTGAAGCGTGAGGCTTTAGAATCATTTAAATATATCCTTTGAAAAAAGTAGTAATAATAATAATAAGAATAATAATAATAGTAATAATAGTAATAATGTATTAAACCGCAATCGCACTGGATTAAAAAAAAAAGAAAATATTTTACCAAGATCATTGGTCACATTTCAAATGTAAAATCTTGCCATTATTAGCGCTTGGATTATTTTTTATGGTTAGTTTTAGAATTAGCTGGGTTAAAACCTGTAAAATAAGGTCACAATTCATGGATTTTCCAAGGCCATTCTGTAACATGACTCAGTAAGTTTACCCGTTGCTCGGTAAGTTTTACTGAGCAGATTTCACTCCGGAAAACTCATTGGCATTAACAAGGTTAGTTTTACGGAGTGAAATTTCCTACTCTGTCCGCACAGGACTTTTTTCGGTCAAACTCACCGGCAAGTCTGTTAGTTTTATCGAAATAAGTTCAGTGCAAATGACACTTTAAATCACCTGGTTGTTATATAATATAATAATAATCCGGATATTTATATAGCGTTCTCTTTACTAAGTCTTCTCACAGCACTGGTGGACAGGATGTTGAGGCATTCAATGAAATTCTCCTCCCTATGAGTCATGTCATGTTCTATTGCCTGAATCTTGTGCTACATTTTGCTGGCCATGGCAGGGATGTTATGTACCAGTACACCAGGGTAACCCCTACTCATCTCGAAGGATACACTGGGTTCATTTAATGCACACAAGCCATTGTATACACTGGGCCTTATCTGAAAAGAATTATTCCACCAGCTGAACCAGGCCTCGAATCTATGCAGTTAGTGTTTCTATGGTTCACACTTCACCTGCTTTAACTGCTCGGCCATACGACTCACATAATTTGTATGTTGTCCTTGTGTAATTTACTTTATTATTTCAAACATGGCAGATGTTACACTTCTGATCTGGGTGTAAAATGTCTTATGTGCAATGTTTTTTGAGCTTTCAATGCATACATACAGAAACATTGAAAGTATTTGTATCTAGTTTTTTAATTTGTTACTGTAGTCTGATTTTCAAATTAGTGGATGAGCATATACCCAATTTCATCTTGCATGAAAATGACTCAAAATACAACCCCGCATGGGCTTATCACTCAGGGTGAACTTAGTAATTTATTTCGCTCTTAATACAGTGATACAGAGTAGCAGAAGTAACATTGAAGTACAGCTTGTCTTAAAATATGTTTCTTCTACAAAACTTATCTACAGCCAATATCAGTATTTAAAATTCAAATTGTAGATAGAATATAATATATATATGTATAACAATTCAGAAGTAGTAACACCTATTTAGAATGATTTTACATTGTTCATTGTTAAGATTGTGATTAAAAATGATGTTAATGACTTAACTGACTGCTTACTGATTCAATGTTACATGAGTGACAAGAAGCTAAAAGGATTCACAAGAGAGACATCAATCTTGGAACTTACGACACGTGGATGGAAGAAACCAAAGTTACGAGACGAAATATTTATACAATTATGCAAACAGACCACAGACAATCGCAGGGAGTATGTATTTTGTTACTTTTGATTTTCATACATAAGCACTTACCTAAACAATATAAAGATTTATTATGATTATATTTTTAATATTACAAATAACAATTATTAACACAATAGTTGCATTTTAAAAGCAATATTCATGAGTAGAAGGTTGGAATAAAACTTATTTTTTTCTTATTTTTAGTCATAAATTGGAATTATTTATGTCAAGTGTGTTCACTAAAAGCTCAAGAGAAAATTTTATTTTTAAGATTTTAACTTTCTGAGTTAACTAACTGTCATTAGAACAAACAGAAAAAATACAAAGATCTTTTTGGGTTGTGCCATAATGCTAAATCAGTGCTTCTGGTATTTTACCTGTCACTTATAATTCTGATTGTGGGACATTGAGATGTTGGGAGTTCAAGACACACTCATGCCAGTTGCGTGTGCACCTGAGCAATGCAGTTTGCTTCAGTATACCCAGTCTTATGAAAGGGTACTGGCAAATTTCTGGGAAGTAATCTTCGATGGACTAGAGTCCCATTCAGGGGAATCTTCTTCACACTACTAAAACTGGAAACGAGCTCCAGTCTTATGAGTCTTCAAGCTTGGAAATGGATTTACTCTTATAATTCTGATGGAGAGAGGCAATGTGGATAAATTGTCTTGCCCCAAAACATAAATAAGTATCATTTATTATTTATTGATTAATTGAATTTTTTAAAATTATTTCAACAGTGACAGCTTAATGAAGGGTTGGGAAATCATAGCTGTTTGTTTGTCAATATTTCCTCCAACTACTCGGTTCTATTCATATCTAGAGGGCTATCTCTACAAACATCTAGATGGAAACTATGATACAAGGAAGGTGAGTAAAATAAAACAAAAGATTTAAAAATGGTAAGAATCTTGCAAAGGAAAATATATTGAGAATGGTACAATATTTTTATACAAGGCCGTAGACCAATAATCTGCAGATTACACAATGTTTCGTTTCGTTTCGTTTATTGATTTTCTTCACACTACATTACAAAGTACAAATTATATAATTACAATTTATGTTGAAGAAAAAAAGAAAAGTGAGAAAGGAAGTCAAATAAGCAGAAGCTTTAAGCCTCGACTCCCCATAAAACCACAAATATGGTACATATTCATTTAGGAATCAGCCTTGAAGAAAGAATTGAGACCAGTATTATATTATTGAATGTATCGAATAAATGCATATAAATAAATTATAAAAATTGTGATAAAAAATATAAGTTACTCACCATATACCTGGATCAGAGACTTTTTATAAGATATCTTGAAGCTTGAAAGTGATGGTTTACATTTTATAGAGAGTGAAATTGATTCCCAGAGTTTAGGGCCAAAATAAAGGAGTGAGTGTAATAAGCTATGGATGGCATCAAGAGAAAGAATCCACTTTGAACAATAGAAATAGCAGTAACTATATACGAATATATACAACATAGCTATTAATTTTTTTCTAGTTAAATTTGGATTGAAGGTTTTACCTTGATTTACCTTGATCTTGAAGCTAAAGCATAATGTTTATTTCGCCCCTCTACACAGTCAATCTCGAACATAAGGCTGAAACTTCTGGTGGTGATTTTTCCAGTGTTCATGAAGATTTGACTTAAAATGATTAACAGTTTGCGACTCTACTACGATTCTCGGTAAATTATTCCAATCATTAATCACTCTTGTATTAAAATTATTCATGCCCCATCTTGTTTTAACCCTTTATTAGTTTAAAAGGATGGCCCCTAGTAAAAGTAATGTCTGACAGCTTAAAAAAGATATCAAAATTTAATTTATCAAATCCTCTAAAAATTTTAAAAACCTGAATTACAGATGCTCTCTTTCTTCTATAAATCAATGTAGAGAGCTCCAATTTCTTTAATCTATCCTCATAATTCAAACCTTTAAATAAAGGAACTAAACGAGTAGCCTTCTGTTGTAATTTTTCTAATCTATCTGCATCCTCTAAAAATCTTGGAACCCACACATTATTACAGTATTCCAGAGTAGGGCGAATTAGGGACTTATAAAGTAATAAAAAAATCTTTCTGTATCCAAAAATTTAAAAGATCGATGAAAAATACCCAGTTTTTTATTAGCTGATGAAATCACATGGAACATGTGATCTAAAATTTTATTTTTTTTTTATTGGGGGAGAACAGAAAATGGTTTAATATTTAATTTATAAGAGAGAGAGAGAGGGGGAGTGAGTGAGTGAATAAGGCCAGAGTTAAGGAAGTAGGAGTCATTGTGATATCCAAATAAGAAACAAAATATTCCTTTCTGCTGTGCACACATCTTTACTTAGCTAGCTCAATCTGGTTGTTATTTGGTGTTGGAGACATTTTGCATTTTTAAAATGCTTAAAACATGAAATTTACAACATTACCAACATTTTAAATGGTCATGCGTTTTGCAGTTTACAAATTAAATTCTGTCACAATTTTCAATAGAGACTTAGGTTTTAGTGCAAAAGAATAGCAAGTGCCTTCGTGAGCTTTAGAAAATCCCCAAGTATGAATCAAGCATTTTTGGTTCCTGTTTAACAAAATCCGTACAATTGTCAGTACATGTTCGTATGTAACATTGTTACATGTACATATATTATGCTTTCATCACAACAGTTTGTAAAGAGGCAAACACAACTTTCTACACAGCTGGGAGTTACAAATTTTAGCATACATGTAGTGTTGATAAGGTAGTTGTGTCCTAGTTTTTTAAAACATTTTTGTATAAATATAATTACGGTAAATACTGCAACATTTGTAGGCCTTTTATCCTTGTGACAAATTCCTTCTCTTTTATGACTATGGCTGGCATGTCATATGACAACACACACACACACATTAAAGAACATTTGCTATCTGTTTTATGACCTCAAGAAGTAGTAAATAATTATTTTAAAACTTCTATTTTATTAAACAACAGTAAAGAAACCTACTGTACTAGTTTTGTTGTGTAAATCCATATATTTCTATGTATTTGTTTGTTTTTTAACTTAAACATCACAAATTGAATTTTTACAAGGGGATTTAATATCCCTCCAAAAAATACTGTTCCCTCACACAAATGCAATCAATGGGAAATAATAATAGAAACCGCAGTCCCCATAATAGTCTTGTTTACGATTATTTCTGTTTTGCAAAATGTTTACTCATAATTAATGTGTTGGTGGGTAGGTCATTGCGATGGTACGCCAACTCCACACAAGGCCTTATGAGGAAATCATGATGATATGTAAGAAATGTGTAGGAGTAGAAATATAGAAATAAAACATACAATTTTGTGTGTAATGTTGTATGGCACTCCTCTTTAATTGTCCTGTATATAAGACTATAAATACATTAATATAAATATGCTTACGTGAGTGAGGACTGGTAAGGGAGGATATATTTACTTGAAACCATTCCAACTTTTGATTTTCAGTTATTGTTCAAATTTAGTGAAACTTCGCAGCCAAACTTTGTGTAGGTGGATCATGTAGCATGTTTTGTTTGGGAGTCCAAAGCTCATTATGCATATCGTGACTGGCCATACTCAGTTACCCCAGCTTGTATCAAAAGGTTGTGTAAAAATGACCCTGTAAATAAAATCTATCATTCCATGTTTTAAAAGATACAATAAGTAACAACAAGTAGACTACGGTTCATTGTGTACAAAACTAAAATTGCATGGAGTTGTTGGGCTTTAGGTTTGTTATTGAATCTTTAAATAATACAGTATACTTGTACTAATAAAATTACTGTGCTTCCTTCATGTGTTTACGATAAGAGCTCTATGGACCGACACATGGGTTCTCTCCATATTCACCTCAGGAAATGTTCTGTGTTGTTACGTGCACCTAAGCCATTAGTGTTCACTTGGAATACTTTTTATACTTTACAAGTATCAATCAATTCTCCTAAAATTGTCAACCTAGAAAATAACTAACTGTTAAGACCCCATTTACACTATGATTTGGGCCGGCACTGGATCGGCATTCCTTAAAGTGTAAACACTCCAATTACAATTAAGGCCCAAATTTAGACCACCTTGGGAGGTGTATCAAATGAGTTAGGCCGGCCTACACAAAATACTTATAAAGAAGCGAATTTCATGCTCTCTCTCTCTCCAAACCCAGCTGTCTGGAAAGCCAAACAAATGGGATAATCTGAAGGAAAAACTGTTTTTTTTAAAGCTTTTTCAACCATCAGGACTAGGTGCAACCCAGTTACAAACCTATGCCAATATGTTTTCCTTAACTTTTTTGGCCATGTGACTTAAAAAAAATCTATATACAGTAGGTTATGAATTTAATGCAGAAAAAAACTATGTATTTTGTTGACTTACATTGTATTGTAATGCAATATTAAAAATAAAATTGTAGTTATTTAGGTTTGAAATCATTCCATAGTCATCAAGTGCAAATACAGTGGTCTATTGGTGCAGATACCAGACTAGAGACATGGGTTGAAGTCCCAGTGATGACAACTATTTTTTTTTTGGCCAGTATTTTCAACTGTTGTGAGTATTCAGTACATTTCACATCAAATCTGGGCAAAAAAAAATTAACTTAAATACTGTAATTTTATTGAATTATTTATAGGTTGAAGTGAGTCGATATGCTGCATACAGTATGAGGAAGCTTGAAAGAATTTTACAGGCTGGAGCAAGGAAAGGCAATAAAAAGATTACAACTGATGAAATTGACTTAGCTAAGGTAAATAAAATTCAAACATTTAGGGTATATAGGATAAACAGAGATGTAATTGTTCTGGGTGGAGAAGGGCAGGGCCACCCACACTCAGAATACGTCACCCACTCTCAGAATACGCCACCCACCCTACTGATTAAGGCTTTCCTACCAACCTAATTTTAACCAGCCAAACCCCCCCCCCCAATCATCTGAAAAATGTTAAAATACCATTTTTACAACCAACTCTATTGTTTGCCATCTACTCTAAGATGTGTGCAAGTACATTCCTTGGACAATGGCACTGATGGGTTACCTTACATGCGGCAGTCCAACTCCTCAATGACATCAATGTTTTGAACAACTTGGCTATCTGAACTACATTAGAACCTCCCAATGTGGATACCGCTTGCAAGCAGACACCGCCCATAATGGACACTAATTCAAAGACCCGTTTGTTCTTCCTATCTAGTCAGTAGCCACTGACACTTTTTTCTAGAAGTTTGAATTTTTTGTATCTTAATTTACCTCCCATAAGTGTACATTATGGAAAATTTATATTGTTCTATACAAAGAATACGAATCTCTGTAAAAAATCATCTTTGTACTGTAATGCCAGAGAATCATATTACAGAACCAATTTTAAAAATGATAAACAATATTTAATAAACTTTAAAATGCAGTGTCTAGAAATTTGACTCGGAGGCCATTTGTGTTGAGAAGGCCGTGAAATGTGGGACATAAGTATGTATACGTAATTGAACAACATTTGGCCCTCTATCACCGAATTTCTTATAAACGGACACTTTTCCTGGACCCGAGGGTGTTGCTTATGGGAGGTTCAATTGCATTATTATTATATTGCCAAATTATTCTAATTTAACTTGTTTTAAACTGAAACATCTTTAAAGTTTTACATTGTAAGGCATTCCCATTAAGAATCCATTCCACAAAATGTCAAATCAGACACCACGCCATACAATTATTTCATCATCCTATTTTTGTTTTGACAGCGTTCTGTCTTCCATCCATCAATGTTTGGCAGTATGCTGGATGAGGTCATGGAATTACAGAAGGAAAGATTTCCAGACAGCAAGATTCCATGGGTGGTCAAGGTTCTATCAGATGAGGTCATCAGACTAGGAGGGGATAAGACAGAGGGCATATTCAGGTAACGTTTGATTATTTCACTCACTTCTTATGCGGAGAAAGAGTATTGCAATGAGCTCTGCCTGTTTGTGTGTGTGTGTGTGTGTGTGTGTGTGTGTGTGTGTGTATGTCTGTCTACTTCAAACCTGGAAACTATAATTTTATAAGATGTCAACTGACAGACAGTTACTTTTAATTTAAACATGTTATTAACCACAGGCGACAACATGTAAAATCTGTGTGGACAACCTTATTTTAAATAAACATGAGGGTTTAATTGTTTTTGATTGCCTTATATTAGCTTTAATTTATCTTGGAATCATGCTCCAGGATTGGTATTTTATTTAGTTTTAACTGATAGCATTTACTTGACTGAACTGTGTATTCATTTTTGTTCTATGTTCAATTCCAAAGCTGTTTTCCTGTTTTATTTTCATGTGCTAATTGTATGGTGGTTAACACAGGTAAATGTTGAATCACAGCAAAAACAACAGCAAATGTTTTAGGCCTGGTTCTTGTGCTGGAACAAATAATCTTGGATAAGGCCTATAAACTATAGGCCCAATGTACTGAAATGCCTCATATGCATGCTAGAGAACCCAATACATCTCTTGGTTACTCCAAGGTATTTGTTCACATATGGACAGAGAACAGAGCACAAGAAATAAAAAAGTAGAAGCCAGTACTTGCTGTATGACATGACCCTTCGGGGTGTAGAAAGTCATGAATGTGCCTTGGTACTCTTCTGTATAAGGCAGTATATAATTTGTTCTACATTGCATTGCATCAACTTTTATTTGATTTTTTGTTCAACATTAGTAATGTTTTAGAAGAAAATTTAAGATTCTAAAGTTGCTTGTAGAATCTTTTACTTGAAATTGTGCCATTGTTATTATTGTCATTGTTAATAAATATATGCCTATTTTCTTATGAACAGAATACCAGGTGATATTGACGAAGTAAATGCACTCAAGGTCAGATGTGACACATGGATGGAGCCAGCTTGTAAAGACCCAAATGTACCTGCTTCATTATTAAAACTTTGGTATCGTGAGTTATACGAGCCACTAATTCCATTTGAACTCTATAATCGGTGTATTGAATGCAAGAGCGCAAAAGAGGCTTTGCACATAGTTGATGAACTCCCTACGATTAATCAACTCGTTCTAAAGTATTTTATACGATTTTTACAGGTAAGTAAATTTCAATGTCTTTTTAGAAAGGAGTGGCCTTGGTCGAGTGGTTAATTCCGCTGGTATAAGGCTGTCTGAGCCAGACGTGCATTTATGATACAAACAAGTATTTTCTTGTGTTTTCATTGGACAAGCTCCTAAATTCACTGACTGAGATATTTCCCGTATTATGTCTGTAAGCAACAGTGAATGTATAGTGGGAGAGTTGCTTAGCAACTTGTTCAGTGACATTTGTTTAACAACAATGATGTTTTAATAATTGCAGGCAGATTTGAAACGTTTACAACTTTTGTATATATTTGAATAAAATGGTATGATAAAATGGTTATTAGGCTCGGTAATGTTAATGTTGTCATATTTATATAGCGCTTAAACAATAGTCGATTGTCTCAAAGCGCTTAAAAAGTAGGAGATTAAAGAAAAATACAAACTACAGCAAACTAAAAAGGTGCGTTTTCCAGAGGGTTTTGAATACTTCAATTGAAGGAGCCTCTCGGATAGAAGTGGGAAGATTGTCTCACAGTTTAGGAGCTGCAACTTCAAAGGCCCTGTCACCATAGGTAGGGTGTGTTACGGATTATATTTAGTCTCAAAGTTTGTATCAGGCTAGGGTTATCGCCCTCGCCAGATAAAAATACCATGACTAGATATAATTTGTATCACACCCAACCTCACCTAATAACTCATAATATCGTGAGTTTGAGCCTGGTTTGAATAGATTCTTGATCTTGGATTCTTGAATTCAAACCACTCCAAATGACGCTGATACATAACACGATTGTTGGGACACCCATTAGGCTAATGTGGTAATCAACCTTGGCTTGTTCAGATTAAAATTTTAAAAGATAGTGAAATTTTAAAATAAAATCCGAGATAAAGTTGTTTGACTAGAAGATTTTTCATTTCATTTACATGCAAATACAAAACAAAGACAAATGACAGTGACAGGATAAAATAAAAGCTAACTTAATTGCAATACAAATTTTCTTCGATGAAAGATAATTAAACATCTGTTTTTTTTTCTGAATCTATTAAGTTTATTTTTTTTCCTTGTATCCTCACTAATATTTTGCATAACATAACACACAACATAATGTTGTTAACTTTTAATATTGCAGAGGTTTGTGAAAGAAGAAACAGTAAATGAAACAAAAATGGACGAGAACAACTTAGCGATGGTGATGGCACCAAACTGTTTACGATGCGATTCCGACGATCCCACTGTTATCTTTGAGAATGCACGAAAAGAAATGGCATTTGTACGGACTTTAATACGAGAACTTGATACGTCGTCTATCGATGATATTGTATGAGATTAAGATTGCTAATCAGTCCTCGTAATTCTTGACCTACAAAGTCACTGTTATTTCAACGTCGCATTCTGCGAGATATTGGATTTTCGAATGGTCCTCTAATCAACTTGAAGAAAGTATAATACATACTACAAGCAATGAGATACACACCATTGTGTCAGAATTCAGTATGTTAACATCATGTCGTCACCACGAATGGCTAAGATTTGTTATGGATACCTACTGAAGAAAATTTTGTTTGAACATTGCAATTTGAAAGTTCCACTATAATCAATTTGAAGTAAAATACATACTCCAAGATACACGCCATAGTGTCAGGATTAAATATTTTGACATTAATTATGTAATTATCAAAAATTACATCAGATTTGTGATGGATACCTGCTGGTGAAAATCAAAGTAATATTTGGTTCAGGAATTTTCCATTACAAAGGATAAACTGGTGCCCGTGTGTCTGAGATATATGATACGTATGGTTCATGTCTGTGTGTGTGATGCATATATGTAATCTGTGTGATTCATGTTAGTACCTATTGATACAATCTATAATATGTGGTGACATTTACTCAGTAATAACACATATAGCATGCAGGAATATGCTGTTGAGTACATTCTATTATGTGATAAACGTGTAGCATTTCTTGCTGTACCTGGTCGTTATTATGCCTAAGAAATCTCCATCTCCAAGCTCCAGACTGGATCAGTCAGTCTTAAAATCTTCGTTTTTTATTTAGGAGGTACATGTTACTTTACTTTATTTCAAGTTACCTTATTTTAAGTAACTTCACCCATGTTTCCCCTTATGGGTAAATTTTGGGATAACTGTATCAGGGTGGGTGGCAACAATGAAAGGGTGTGTGTTAAATTGATTATAAACAGTATTTTTACCTTTTTAATAGATTTAGGGTGGGTGGCAAGTTGGAATTAGGCTTGGTGGAAGGCCTTATAATAGGTATAGAGTGGCTACAACATGTTTAGGGTTGGTGGCCCTGCTCACATCCCCCTAGCATAATTACATCCCTGCTGTTTTGATTTCTTACAAAACAATTTAAATTTTCTGGATAATTTTATTAATTGGGAGTTATGGAATAAAAAAAACTGCCAACCATGATTTTCGCAAATTTAGGCCAATCAGGCTTGGGGAACAAAGATTTTGTGTCTGCAGATACATGTTCAAGTCTGATCTTTATTGTCACTAGGAACATGTTGTTGCAGTGTGTCAGTGCAGAAATACATTCAAGAGGCACATATGTTCAAATAATTCTTCTAAGCAAAGGGCAAAATATACAAAAAAGTATTCCAAAAAATGTCTATTTGAATCATGAACTTTTGAACATTGTAGTTATAAGATTTTTTTTGAAATTCTAAAGGCAACTTCGCTGCTTTTAATAATGATATCCTATACCCAGTAGTTTTGTGGCACATTCTGATTTTATTTTTATTGTAAAGTGCATTGAGACTTGCAGAATGCGCTCTATCAAGCACTAATTATTAATTATTATTATTAAACATTGTTTCATCAGGGACAACTCCCTGGTTTCATGCCCTTAATTGGGCCGCAGCCCATAGTTGCAGAACGATGCCTTAGATTACATTCCTTCTATCCTCCCTAAAAGTTGCATTATAATGGCAGTTGACAAGGTTGTCCATTCCTTAGTTGTTTTATTATTTTCTACTTAACATTCTTTTTCACTGAAATTATGGTGGTTGGTTGGTTGTTTACATGATTTTAACATTCTTGTAGGTTACACCATAATTACAGAATGCTTGCCAGATGTATAGATTTTACATTACCTCTTTTTTTACTATTCTCCCTAGGCCATTTAACTATATAAATCATTCTTTATTCAGAAATACTGTATTCATTCCAAACACAGAAAAATCCATTCTTTACCTAAGTGGTTATGTTTTTGGCAATAATATCGTTTTTCATAAATACTAAAAGAATTACAGTAACTCCAAATAAGGAAAGTGAGGCCATGATTTCTCAAAATTTCAACTTTTTTATGAAGTCATCATAATTATTGGTTTTTTTTACATATGTTGTTACTGCCTCCTTGTTACATATATGTTTATACTTGTTTACTAAAGATTTGAAATATTAAGTGAAATATTCTTTGAAGTTGATTGTTGGCAATATTTTGTTTTTGATTTCACATTTTGTTCACCAAACGGTTCAGACTGTAATATAATCTACATCTGTTGCTTACACATCTTAAGTGCTGCCCTCTATAATGTGCTAAATAGTTTTTACGATTACTAAGTACTGTAGAGCTACTGTACTTAAATACAAATGTACATGAAACAATATGTGTCGGTCGTTAACAACATGGAGGATTTTAAACTTTACAAAATATGATAACGGAAAATGATACAATTTAGTAAGTTGAGAAATGTGTAAAATATATATGCGCTGTTCTACCTTTAAATCAGAGGTACAAAGTTGGTAAAGTAGGAATTTCTGGATAATGAATGTTGTGGCTTATATTTTTATATTCATATATATATATATATTCAAGGTTCACAAAACTATCCAAGTTAGCGTAACACTAATTCAGGATCTTGCTTTAGTAATCTGCTCTTAATTGGTATGCAATTTGTTCCCCTTTTTGTGATTTTGTTACTTATTTGTAAAGTTACATTACAGTTCATTAGGAAAACTATTTAATTTTAAAAACATAATGTTTAATGTGAAAAAATATGAAAAATTAAGTTTAAAAAAGCCGATCGATTTTCTTGGTAAAACAATTTTTTTTCTTTGTTGCGTGGTAGGCCTTAAAATTTTTGGAAAACATGCAATTTTCTTGGTATTTGGGACTTATGACAAATAGTTAATGATTGTAATAAATTCTGAATTCTGACAGATATTTAAAATAGTTTTCAACTCAAATATTACAAGAATCTTTGACGTATTCATATCCGTTATCATAATTCATGAAGTTGTAAACATCCTAATGTCTGAGTTTGCTTACAAACTGATTGTCTCTGTGGATTGTTTGATGTCAATTTCTTACCTATTACAGGACATGAGAAGTTCTAACAATTTCAGTGATTCTAAACTACTAATGATATAATAGCTAGATGGTGTGTAATTTAAAAATTTTGATGTTTGATCAAGAATGAAGTAGTATATTAATTTGAGCCAATGGAAGGCGTCAGAGAATGAAAACTATTTGATAATTTATTTAATTCATTAATTACTATAATTGGTTAATTAACTACTTAATTTAATGATCTCTTATATTTAGATATATAAAAGTTTACTTTACAACTAAACAACATAATAAGTTAACTTACAGAAAGTTTCAAAGACAAACAAACTTTGGTGTCTACCTGAAATTTTCTGTAAGTTTCTGTTATAATTATTTTTCTTTGTGAAAAGAAATGTTTCTATTTTAGAAATCTGAAAAAAATTTAAAATTCTTGTATTTGATAAGTTTGATCAACTGAAAGCTGTTATGTGAATTAATTGTACGCTATGTATGTATAATTACATAAGCTATTACATTTGTTTTAAATTTTGGTTGTGACATTTTGGTCACTGACATCTGAAATCGTATAGGTGACATTGTAATTATTTGACACTATAACATTTTATCAAATTGAATGGAAAGAGGTTTTCTTTGAAACAAAAATGTACTGACATGACCTAGGCCTAGGTTCCCTTAATTTAATATTACTGCACATGCAAAAACCAATTCGAAGTGAAAACAAGCATCACGTAAAGAACACATTTTATTTGTAATTAGGGTGCCTGCTAAAGCCAGGCACCCACTGCGTCGTGCAACAATTGTACAACGGTCGCACGACTAAACCGTCGCTCCCTGTGTGTGTGTGTGTGTGTGTGTGGTTTTCAGACGCAGTGACAGTCTCCTATTCATCGGCCGATGTTTTTTTTTAGAGATTCGACAGGGAAGTCACTCTAAAAAACTGTCGGTCGATGAGTAGAAGACCATCATCATGTCTGGAAACTACACACACAGGGAGTGGCGGTTGAGTTGTGCGACCGTCGTACGACTGTTGCACAACGCAGTGATTGCCCGGCTTTAGTCATAGTACTTTTTGTTCATTCCCGTACATACAGCAAAAATTCTTGTGTGTTGAACCTCTTTCCAATCTTCAAGCATTTTGAGGTTATAGGTCTCTTCAATCACCTCTATTGTGCTTGCGTTTGTATCTACTGGTAGGCCTACAATATAAACTTGGCTTTGTAAAGTTTGATGCACAAGATAAGTTGAATCAAGATTTATACCTGGTCAGCCCATAAGAAGGTGGTCAATGTGGTTTAAGGAAATATTGATGTATCAAAAACTTGGAGTTGAGTTGTGTTTGAAGGGTGAATGATATTTTTAATATGATGTTGTTCGCCTGGATGTTGAATATTATAGCAAAGTGTATAGAATGGAAAGAGGTTCCATATGTATGATTTTACTACAACGCAAGGAAATAGACAAAAAGTACTGCTACGACCTAGCGAGCACCCTAAGTATAAATAAAATGTGTTCTTTACGTGAAGTCCATGTTCACTTTGAACTGTTATACGTGTGCTAACTCTTAAGTACACAACTAGGCCATGGCAGTTCTTTTTTAGCTTAAAAGATGTGTGTGTGAACCTCTTTGTACTTTGATTATATTGACATCATTTTGCCTGATGAGTTCGTTTAATACAATGACAGAATGCTGTGAATATACTTATCCGGCAAAAAAATTAATCAGTCATATTGTTATTGAGCTCAACTATGATGTAAAATGTACTAAATTCTTGGTACCATTGAGAATACTTGCAAAAACTATTTGTAAGTGCTTCTTGGGTGGAACTCAGACCCACGTAATCTTCCTAGCCTGGTATTTATACCACTAGTTCACCAAGCTTACACTAGATTGAAATAGAGTTTGAGCCCAATAAGCAGTGGGTTCTGCAATATAAATTATGTTTTTGTGTTGGGAAAAGTGACTAGGTAGAGTTTTGCCCAGATATTGTAATGATTATACATTTAAAATACTATATAAAAGTAAAAAAACTTGTGGAATTTTTCCGATAGTTAATCATTGTTGTTTAGTAATTTAACATAAATTTACATAATCAAACATTGTCATAATATTGTTTAAAACAGTAATAAGTGTATTCCTTAATAATTTTCAGATAATATTGATTTATAAAATTTTAATAAGATTAATTTTTTATTTTTTAGTGAAGTAAATCATTCGTACTTTTTGAACTTGCATCTGATATTTTGAACAATGAAAAGTGCCAAGCATATAGATTTGAAAATAATGGTGTAGTTTGGTGGTAAAAAATGCTTGCCTTTTATTCTCAGGGTCGTGGGTTCAACTCATGATAGATTAAGGGGATGTTGTTGAACATTTTTTTCCTTTATAGTTGAACAACGGTGCTGTATTTTAGTGGGTAAATGCTTGCCTGTCCTTCCTAAGATCTTGAGTTGAAACCCACCAAATGTAGTTCCTTAATTTTGGGGGTTTTTTAACATCGAAATACCGTATTAATTTTTAAATTATAGGTGTTTTATAGAAATATGCTGTACTTTTTAAAATTAATAATGGCTAAAAGATTACAACCATTGGCCAGCATTTCTTCATAGCTGAGAAGGGCAGATAAGTTTATAGGGCCTAATTTAAAAAGCATAACCCATAGGGTACTTTACCTACCAGAATTATACTGTAGTTCTCGTCCTATAAACTGCAGTTGGGCAAACTATTGGATATAACATGGCAATTTTTTAATAAACTTACAAACTTATTTAGCCAGAATAACATTTCAGTAGTATAAACCAATGTACACCGGTTTTAAAATGGTTGTACGATAACAAGATCATATCAATAATTTGTTGAGGAAAAATAAAATAAAAATAACCTATATAAATAAAAACTGTAACGCAAACCATGGTATGGGGATACCCCATTGTTTATTTAAAACCCAGTCCCAGTTTTTAAACCTCATTTAGTTTGCAAAGCATCCATCCATACTCTAGCAATATCTGGCTGTGGTTTACAAGGATATTATTTTGTTAATATAGCTTTATATCAATAATTTTGTGATACCTATGTGAAGTTTGCAACTCATGATTTAGTTTACTGTTTTTATATTTATTTCTCAGTTTTGATATTTATATTTGCAATTTTTGCTATCAAATTTACTTTTTCAAAAAGTTATATAACCTTTAATTTTTGTACTATTTGTATGCTTCCCAATATACTTTAATACAATTGATAAAGTTAATATAGGATGCAATAAAATCAATAATTATGCTTAAAAGTAGTGGTTATTGTATGGTTCAGGTTAGAGGCAGAATCACTTAAAATTCGAGTGATGATAATAAAAAGAATGTGGAGTCATTATATAAAGATGTGATTAGTAGAGTATTAAAACTAGATTTCATATTTGATTATTAGTACAGTATTATTACTATTACTATATTATAATTCCTATTTTATTATATTATTTAACATATAGTTTTATTGATGTAATGGATATTGTTTTATTATTGTTATTACATTTATTATTACATAGAGTAGCAACATATATACTAAGCTTTTGTAAATATTCTTGTTTCTTTTGTCTGCTCCATTTTATCTATAGAATTGTGAATATGTAAGTATGTGTAACTTATTTCTATTCGAGTCGTTTATTCATTCGTCTATGTGCTATGTAACCTTTTGTACAGATATCCTTAATAATTATCATGAATAAACTGATTTGCAATATTCCAAATTGATCAAAACAGTTTTGTATTGTCTTCTTTGCGATATCACCTATTCAGGCCATCAGAACCTGTACGACATGTGCAGTAGGACAGCAGAATGTAGTGCCTGTTTCGGGCAACAAGACATGACCGTGACCCTTTGTTTGGGGTGGGTGGGG
>JAOTQE010067063.1:0-17559 GCA_025631205.1 Nesometra sesokonis
ATTCAAATGTTACATGAATTTATGACGTATCCGTTTTCGTATTCGTATTTCGTAAGTTTGCGAAACCTCGCTATTATCTGTTCAAATGACCAATACACATTTCATATTGTGTTTACACGAACAGTTGATAATTTGTTGATAGATTTCTTGAGGCAGGTAGGGAACGTATCCGAGACAATTATTTACCACGTTTTTACACGATGTCTATATATTTTAAGCATTGTAATATATACTGTAGATAGTAGTAAACAAATTTACCTCCAATACCATCTGTCCCACTGAATCAGATTAGGTAAATAAGAACCTGAAAATAGTTAAAAAAATGTTTCACGGCTCCTGTAGTAAATGGAGCAATCTTACTAAAAGTCAACCATACAATACAATCATTATAATCATCGTCTCGTTCCTTGTCGTCATCATCACCATCGCAATCGCCAACACCATCACCATCTTTTTCATCATCGTCGTCGTTATCCCTATCCTCCTCCTCCTCCTCCTCATCATCATCGTCGTCGTCGTCGTCGTCATCATCATCATCATCATCATCAATATCATCGTCATTGTAATTAAACAAAATACACTTACCCCTAACAGATAACCAAGTATTGAAAATATAAACGTAGATACTGTAATCAAATAATATTATTAAATAATTAAATCAAAATATTATTCAAATGAAATCAGGTTGGACTGTTATTCTTTAATTTATTTTTATTTTTCTTTTCATTTAATTCACGTCACTGTTACAGACAACCTGTTACGTATCGCATCCCAAAACTGGATACACAATAAGGCTTTCACAGTTTCAAGTGCGCATGTACGTTACCAAGGTCACATGATAAAACGACGCGAATATATTTGCCGCGCGTCGTTTCATAGTTGACCTTAATCTGCACATGCGCAGTTGAAACCGTGAAATGGCTTATTGAAACACGCAGACATTTTTTAAAGCTCCGGCTAAAACTTCAGATGTCATGTGTTGCTAATAGCATCAAAAAGATTTCCAGACACGAAAGAGTCAAGCATGGAAGGTCTGCAATAAACTGCACGTCATCTGACAATCAAATAATCAAATGAAACCAAGCTTGCCTTTTATCTATATAGAAGTGAAACTTGGGCCATGACAAAATATTTTACAAGCCAAAATTGACGGCGTCAATAAACGAAGAATATCACTTTAATCTTTCTCGGATGCGTCCCGAATAACTAACTAGACGATGAAGGGAACCACTCAACTTCATTGTGTTACGAGAGGCGTCAACCACCATTATGACTTGCCAACCCCTATTAGTAACAGAGAATTCTGACGGCACATTGTTTACTGATTCCTCGATACGTCCCGAATAACTAACTAGACAGGAAGACCACTCAACTCAATTGACTGTGTCGCGAGGGACGTCAACCAAAGACTTGCCAACCCTTATGAGTAACAGAGAATTCTGGTGGAGCATTGTTTCTCTTTCTCGGATGCGTTCCGAATAACATGAAGAAGAAGACCCCTCAACTTCATTGACTGTGTCGCGAGGGACGTCATCTAACATAACATATATGACTTGCCAATCCTTATGAGTGACAAAGAATTCTAGCAGCGCATTATTTACTCTTTCTCCGATGCGTTCCGAATATCTAACTAACGGAACTCTGGGACCACCCGTTTGATTGAAGTAATCAGTCTTATTTTATGATGGCATGAATGGTAAGAGGGCGCTTGACTTTTAAAACTGTGTAATTATTGGAAGGGAATTGAGCCCGGACTTGAATTTAATTGCGAGTCACAAGTCAAACGTTCTACCCATTTGACTGACACTTAATCAACAGACATTTATAAGAAAATAACGAATTAAAACAAGTTTCAAAGCAAATAAATTTACGCATAAGGTTATTCTATAAAGCTTGTTTGATTAATTAATGTAAGTAATGCACCTTTCTCAATAGACCATCGATTTCTGCACCATTAACAACAAGGAGAATAAACCGGAGCACATCGAGATCCGAGTATTTGTTCGGCTTGCTTGCTAGCTCTTCCGGTAAATTTTGAATTCGCTTCTAACCTAATGATATAACCTAGCCAATCTATCGAATAGCAATAAGCCTTTTCACGGTTCCAACTGCGCATGTGCAAGTTTAAGGTCAAGTCTTAAAACGACGCGCGGCAATTATATTTTTTTCAATAAGCCGCGCGTCGTTTTATGATTTGCCCTTAATCATGCACATACGCAGTTGAAACCGTGAAATGGCTTATTAAATCTATATCCAGGCGGATTTAGGGATAACACACATCCGACGCGCCCCACCCACCACTAATATCGTTAAGGAACAGTTGCGCGCCTTATGTTATGTACGCCCCTTAAAAATTGACCTTCCAGAATAAAAAAGATGCCTAATAACACGTAAAACATTAAAAAATAACCAAATTGTTCTTTTATTACAACTTTTCAAATTTAAAACGCCTACCCTCGGGAATAGTGCGCCCCCTTTAGCTAAATCCTGTATCCGCCCTGATATTTGTAGGGTTTCTAGTCGTTTTAATGTTCCAGTTTATTATTTTTTTCAACATAATACCAACAAATGGAAGGTGAAAAATATGAATAAAATTGTGAACTTTTATTCGATAGTACTAAGCCTATTAAGAGTATTAAAGAATATTTGAGGTTATCTATTATTCTGAAGATTATGACAGAGATATGTGCGGATTACACGATTATTAAAAATGCTATCGTCTGAGCCATCCACACGTGCGTGTCATGACCGCAAGTGTAATATCAAATGTGACCTGTTCAGGCGGAATGAAACATCAGTTAAAAATCATAAAATTGGTACTGTGTTGTATTTGATTGGGGTGTATCTTTATAATTATACCAAATTCAATATTTTATATTAAGGGTTCTGATATTATAATCTGTTTTAAGGACATTGAGCAGTAATTTTAACATAAAAGCCTTTTACTGCTGTCTTGCTATCTTATTTATTTAAAACATTAATAAAAGACGGTGACTAGTCCAATTCCTGCAGAAACCAATTATTTAGGCCCTCAATTTTTATTTATTTTTACAAAATTTCTTTTTACATCCAACAGCGAGTTTTATCGCCACTTACATAGTGAGATCAACTTCATGCTTTCTAAACCAAGCTTCATGATGCTTAGGGAGTACCGTTGTTAGGTCGTAAAGAGCCTAGTATGCAGCCAGGTTAGAAACCAGAACCTCGGAGTTAGAAGAAAAGCATATTCAGGCGCGTATCTAGGAAGGGGAGCCACCGGACCCAGCACCTCACCTAAAAATCATTGGGTGCCTTCTATCCGACACCGGGCCCTCTCTATCCAGCTCTACTGGATCTGCTCCTAAAGTTAACCACCAAGCTAGAGTGGCATACAAATACGTAATATTCAATGAAAAAGATAAAGTTATTAAAGGTTACTATGATTACAATGATAGGTCTATATTAAAGTTATCTTTGCGTTTAGTTTTAAATATCTAGTAAATAATAATATAGTATACATACTTGCACATTGAATTCACTCACAAAAGATATTTTATTGCAATGAGTAGAAAATAAAAGCCAGAATGAGAATTAAATACAATTAACTAACCTGAGAGCACGAACAAATCGCATTATAACTGTTTAGTCAGCAATTTTAGAGATAAAGTTCAACGATATCTTGCAAAATACAAAATCTTGCTTCCCGTCAGTTTAAGATTTCCGAGTGAATACGATATGTTTTCAATATCTGTAACTTCTTTTTAGAAACGTTATTACCGTATTATTTGTTTTGATCTTAATGCTAAAACCGCGAATGGATGTTTTACTAGTGATTCGTAATACCATGGTTACTTGGCTATTCTCTGAAAAAACTTATATACTTAATAAAGACTATATCAATGATTGTATTCATTTGAAATTAAGAATAAAACAAAGAACAATACCTCATCACCTAATATTAAATATAAAGAACAGAAACGTAAGACTAAATGCTATATTGTCTCTTAAAACACTAGGGGATTAATACCATGTAATATTTAATACCATTGATTTAGATTTAAATTATTCAGCGTGCGCGTCTGTAGGATTTTCTCTTTGCTATTTTATTCATTTTAACAATTCAAATATAAATAACAAAATTATATATTTTTATGTCTTTCGTTAATATTAAGTAAAAACAATTATATTCAGATGCGCTTTTATTAAATTTTATGGTTTTTAATGCACATGTGCATGACTAAGGTCAAAGCAACACAAACTTTCAACCAACCAACCAACCGTCAATCACTGTTCTGCATCTTTGAATTACTTTGACCTGGCTTCATTTTGGTAACGCACATGCGCAGTTTAAACCGTGAAAGTGATTATTAAGCGACGGTCAGTTCATGGAGGAAAATATTATGACTAGAAGATAGATAGTGTATGTTAAATTTGAAACCAACGGTGCTGCTATTATATCTTTAAAAAAAACATTATTGATCGTAATGACAATGATTGTATAAAGGACAGATAGACCGTCCGACTGATTTAAAGGATAATGGAAACCAATCGCGATCAACTAACCTATGAGAAGACAGACAGTTGTCACTAAAGAAAGGCAATGCTTAATTTAAACTTACAAGTGGACAATAACTTGAAACAATAGCATGTTTAAATGAAATGGGGATCGATCGGAGACCGACCGACTTAACAATTAACCAATGCAATGAACGACAGTCATTACTAAGAAACTGCCTATTAAATTTCAAACCGACTGTTATATCTTGAAAACAACATACTTAACATAATGGAAATAATCACAACTGAACAATTAACCAATGCAATGACCGACAGACATTACTAAGAAACTGCCTGTTAAATTTCAATCCGATTGACTGTTATAGCTTGTAAAACAACATACTAACGTAATGGAAAATGATCACAGAAATAATAAAAAACCGAGCGAATGACAAACCAATCAATGAGATGGCCAATTAAATTTAAAAAAAAACTTCCTACTAAATTTGAAATCAATTGGACTATTAAAAATTGCATATTAAAGGTAATGAAAACTGATGGCAAAAGTGAACGACAGACCAAGCTACTAATCAATTAACCAATGGGAAGGCGCGGCTCAATCTTAATAAGAAGCTTCCTAAATTTCAAACCAAACAGCCCATTATTACTTGAAAACGCATATTAAACGTAATGGAAATGGGGCTGACTGACCAATCGACTGATTATCTAACTACCAAATTGGATGGCCCAAGAACATTACTATGAAAATACCATAGATATAATATTTACGGCTAGATGGTGAACTTCCACAGAATGCATAGTCCCAAAGTGCAGTTCATGTAAGCACCTACTATTCCGGAATCCAACCAATCAAATCGTGTTACTTTCTAGCACTGTTGCTATGTCGAAATTGCGCACGCGCAGTCTTTCACAGAAGTTTCAGATTTATCAATAAATGAAAGTAAATTTAATTAAAATGTAAAGACTATGACAACATAAAATATGTGTGACATATGTAAATAATTTTTATAACAAAAGAATGTTACAAATATAATAATTGTAAAACAGTTATTATATTTAACTTGTATGTTTTTGACGTAGCCTGACGAAATCAAAATAGTAGGCGCCTACATGGGACTGCCATTTTACAGTGTTAAGATCACCATCTAGCCGTAAATAATATATCTATGGAAAATACCCACTAAATTGCAAACGGATTGGACTATGAGAACTTGAAGGAATTTCACAATAAACGTACTGAAAATTGATGGCAAAAGGGATCAACAGACCAAGCGCCTGATTAATTAACCAATGGGATGATCAAAACTTAATAAGAAACTTCCTACTAAATGTTAACCCAAACGGACACTTATAACTAGAAAAACGCGTATACATAGACCAAGCATCTGACCAACTAACCAATGGGATGACCGGAACACATTACTAAAAAGTTGTCCACTAAATTACAAACGTATTTGAATATTAGAACTTGGAGGAAATCGCACACTAAACATAATGAAAATTGATGGCAAAAGGGATCGACAGACCAAGTGGCTGATTAATTCATTTCATTATTTATTTGGTCTTTTTACATACAATGCAAAATTACATATATACAGTACAAAATAATTAAAGTGCAACAACATAATAATATAAACATTATGACATTTGGATAGACCAGGGTAGATCCCGAGTAAACTTATTCACTGTGGCATAGCCGGATGACCCAAACCCAAACTCAGAAAACAGAATAACAATTACACTTAATCGAGTTTTTAACATAATAAATTAATAAAGTACTACAATGAGTTAAAATAAATATTAACTTTTCTAAGAAATTATAATGGGACTTCCAATACTGCAGCATCGGTTAACGATCTTGGAAGCTAATCTCAGACACGGTGCAACCTGATTGCTACCGAGTGAAAAAATGTCTGGGTCCTTGATGCTTGCACAGACGATCGTTATGTCGGATATTAATAATTATACCGTAATAAACCGTACTGCAGTCTAGAAAACCAACCAAAACTTTAAAGCAAAAAATAATAAGAAACATATCCTTTGTAACAGATAATGATATAAAAGAAATCAATTTTAACCTGTCTTCATAACTCATGCACACTATGTTGTTAAGAGAAAAACGAGTTTCTCTGCTATAGGCACCCTCCAGCTGATCTGACAAAGTATTTGTCCATGTAAAACCAGGCAGGTTGAGCCTATTCAAGACCAGGCAAAACAAGACTTTTATAAAGAGCTAAGATTGCACTAGTCGAGGAATGTCCAGCCACGCTCCATATAAAGCCAATAGGATGACCGAAATTTAACAGGAAACTTCCTACTAAATTTCGAACCAAACGACCATCAGCACTTGAAAACAGCAATTAAACCTAATGGAAATCGATCGCAAAAGGGACCGACAGACCAATTGACTGATTGACTGATCTAACTACCATTTTGGATGACAGAAGCACAGTAATAAACAAATGTCCACTAAATTCCAAACAAACTAGAATATTAGAACTTAAAGGAATTACACATTAAGCGTGTGGACATTGATGGCAAAAGGGATCGACAGACCAAGTGATTAATCAATTAACCAATGGAAAACGATGGGAAAACCAAAACTTAATAAGAAACTTTTGCTAAATTTCAAACCAAACGAACCATTAGTAATTGAATAAATGCATATTAAACGGAATGGACACATTGATGGCAAAATGGATGTACAAACCAAACGGTTGACCAACTAACTATTGGAATGACCGAAACTTGAAGGAATAAGGCATTTCAAGGTTTGAACTGCGCATGTGCAGATTAAGATCAAGTAATAAAACGACGGGCGGCAATAAGCCATTTCACGGTTTCAACTGCGCATGTGCAGGTTAAAGTCAAGTAATAAAACGACGTGTGGCAATCATATTCCTTTCAATAAGAGCCGCCCGTCGTTTTATTACTTGACCTTGGCAACGCACATGCGCAGTTGAAACCGTGAAATGGCTTATTGTAGTTTAACCTTAATGGAAATGGACCACAGGAAGGATTACAAACCGAACGAATATTAACTAACCAATAGATGATCGGACACATTATCTATATATAAATTCCCGTAAGGGATATTTTTAGTAAATCGCGCTTAACTTTTACATCCTTTACCCAATGGTGTTTTACTTTGGGACATACTTTGGTACTAATTTTTACCACGTAATGAACACCAGTCAACTAATTAAGTTGACCGAGACAATTAGTTATTAACAATTAAAACGACTTTAGGGTGAAAGGTTTTTATCCGAAATAGGGATGTTTAGCAAATTCTTACAGGCTCTCTCTCTTGTTGTCCATGTTGAAACATACGCGCACAAAATAAAGCAATGATGACATCAATCTCTGTCTACAATTGTTATCTGTAAATGCTATAGTTTGGTACGCAAGTGGAAAACAACATGGTAAGTCGAAACAACCAAAAAAAGTTATAAAAATACGTAAAAAACGTTAAATTTGTATTGACTAAAAGGTGAGCTCGCTTTGCTCGCTCACCCTCTAGTCAGTAAAACGTCGCGACATTCTTTATTTTTAACCTCGTCCTGTATGGAACACCATAGACAATGAACAACGCATTTGAAAAACACCCCTATTTGGGGCAACCGTGTACAAAATTCAGAAATGTCCAATGATCAGTCCATAACGTAATAACGTACTAATTTTACATTTTAAAATAATTCAATATTGTAATACTAAATAGAACTAACAAAAATAAGATCAGGAACGACTATTCTTAACTTATTCGTCCCGTAATCCGAGCTTTCAATGATAAATATTCTTCTAGTCTATGTATATAGTTTTTACTAATTTACTATAAATGCTTTATTTATATATGGTAAACCAGAATTTGCATGTTATTGTATTCTTATTTGAGCAATCGCACCTGTCATGTTTGTCCATAGAGACCAAATAAATCGTCAATCTGAATCTTATAACACATATCTACAGATAACCACCAATGGATACATCGATAAATAAATCAGTAAGTCATTAAATCAATAGTGCCATTTAGTAATCCACTGCAGTCACAGATCCTAAAATATTTCCTGATAAAAGTCACATTTTTAGTACTGCTATTTACACCATACACTATTGGCAAATTGCGCCCTCTATTACTGAGAGAGTGAGAGAGAGAGAAGGAATTGAATAGTCCATAAATTTATTTAATCAATACAAATTTAGCGTATTCTACGTGTTTTTATAACTTTTTTTGGTTGTTTGAACTTAAGATGTAGTTTTTCACTTGCCTACCAAATTATAGCATTTACAGATAACAAATGTAGATAGAGATTGATGCCATCATTGCTTTATTGCGTGCGGGTATGTTTCAGCATGGACAACCAGAGGGAGAGCATGTAAGCATTTACTAAACACCCCTATTTCGTGCAAAATCATTCACCCTAAAGTCGTTTTAATTGTCAATAACTAATTGTCTCATTGAACTTAATTAGTTGACTGGTGTTCATTAGGTGGTAAAAATTAGTACCAAAGTATCTCTCAACATAAAACACCACTGAGTAAAGAATCTAAAAGTTACGCGCGATTTACTAAAAATATCCCTTACGTGAATTTATATATAGATGAAATAAATTGATGGAATATTCCATTCTGTCTGCCTCTCACACTCTCTCAGTAATAGAGGGCTCAATTTGCCGATAATGTATGGAGCAAAACGCAGTAGTTTACAGTGAAGAGTCGACCTAGAAAATGTAACTTTTATCAGGAAATGTTTTAGGATCTGTGACTGCAGTGGATTTCTAAATGACACTATTGATTTAATGACTTATTGATTTATTATTGATGTATCCATTGGTGGTTATATGTGGGTATGTGATATAAGATTCAGATTGAAGTTTATTTGATCCCGATGGACATACATGACAGGCACGGTCGCTCAAATAAGAATACAATAACATGAAAAGTCTGGTTTACCGTATATAAATAAAGTATTTATAGTGTTAGTAAAAATTATATACATAGACTAGAAGGTAAATTAACAATATTTTTTTTTATGGAAAGCTCGGATAACGGGACGAATGAGTTAAGAATAACCGTTCCTGTTCTTAATTTTTGTTATTTAGTATTAAAATATTGAATTATTTTGAAACTAAAAATCAGTACGTTATTACGTTATGGAATGATCATTGGACACTTCTGGATTTTGTAAACGGTTGCCCAAAATAGGGGTGTTTTTCAAATGTGGTACTCATTGTCTATGGTGGTCCATTCAGGACGAGATTGAAAATAAAGAATGTCGCGACGTTTACTGACTAGTTAATAATATCCGCTGAATTGCAAAGAAATTGGAATATTATAACAGAACCGTGTGAGGCAAAGCTAAATATTGTTTGTAGTAAGGTAATTAACCATGTGTTGTCGAAAAAACCAAAATATTTGAGGAAAGTTGTGAAACAGGTGCGGGTTCAAGGGGTGGGGAAACGGCCCACAACTCATCCACCTTTGACTTGGCACAATATTATTTGCACCCGAAAAAAACAAACAATACACATTCGGCCGCTAAAAGTGCAGAAGAGAGCATCTGTAGAGAACTATTTCCTGGGCCGTGTGTAGGTTCTGGATCCACGCATATTGTCGTTAGTTTGCTGTCAGAACGTCACATCCGTGCTTGTCCAACTTGGTATCGGGTTCCTTCTTTCTAGCTCCGCTGGATTCCCTCTGTTAAATTTAGATATGACAACGACTCGTCTGCCATATGTTGACTACGAACTTGTACAATTTCAAGAGATACTAAATGTTATTGGGGATTGATCGACCAACCGATTGACTGACAGTGAGTGTAATGGTGTGAATGTAAAATGGACCATGCATACATATTCCTGTTATTAATATCAGACTCATGATCAATCACTATTGTTATTGTATTTCACAGAGTAAACAAGTTCAACCTAGGCAGAGATAAACAGTGACCAGAATTGACATTGCTATCTACGATCAGAAGTAACACCTGCAAACGTAATCCGAAAATGGAGGCCATATACAAGAGTTTCATCTCGAATGTTAATATTCAAAGTGTCATAATTGGATTGACAGTGCTATTGCTTCTTGTTTATCTTACAAAAGACTGGGGACGTAACCTTCCCCCTGGGCCATGGGGGTTACCTGTAGTAGGAATACTGCCATTTATTGGAAGCAACCCTCATCTAGCTTTGATAAAATATGCTTTGAAGTATGGCTCAGTATTTTCTGGATACTTAGGGAGTGTGCTAGTAATATTTGTCAACGATTATGAATCGATGAGGGAAATGTTTGTCAAGTCTGGAGATATATTCAATGATCGTCCCAGACTACCATTATTTGAGTGGACAAGCGGTGGAAAAGGTATGGTACATGGTAAACATGTAACATTAATCACGGATTAATATTTATTTTAAAGTATTTACTTACAGTCAACTACTTTAATCTATAAACAATGAGACCTAATAAGTATTTATGCTGATAAGATATAAATTGTTTGAAAACTTGTGTCAGTCGTTCGGTCTGGATTTTTTTTAATTGTTTCAATTTTTTTCAATAATTTGTTTTTTTTTTTTTAATTTTGTATACAGGTAAGCAATGTGTCTCTTGCAATTTTCGGGATAACTTTATGTATTTCTTACAATTTGTATTAAATGTATTAAATATTTTCCACAATGTAAAACAATTAATCGGGTCATATGAAAATATAAAAAAATGCCGACCTTGATTTTCGAGATTTTGGGTCGGTCAGGCTTGGGCAACATAACGCTTTTGTTAGGCCTGATTTTTTAATTATTCATCCCTATTCCGTCAACACGATTAACGCAGGCTATGCATAATTCTGAAAAAGCTAAACAATTGTGTGTGTATATATTACCACCTTAGCTAATCATAGCAATGTTCGCCAAACTGGCCTAAGTCGAATCCAAAGGGGCACCGAAAAATTCGACTTAGAAAAAATTGACTTACACCCTGCTAATAGTAAACTCATCAATTTGTCTTGGAAACTAATTTCGACACAGACATTTTTCGACTAATGCAAAGTAGACTTAGGTGACATCATTGAACGATATTTTATTGTGACGGCAATAATATAGTCCTACCTATATTTTGACAGGCATTGCAACTGGATATCTGCACCACGGTCTTAAGAAAAACGAAGATTTTGTATGAAAATTTTGCGAAGTTTTGGAATGGGAAAATCAAGTTTGAGAGTACTATTGTAAATGAAATACATTACGTCAAGACTCAGCTGAAAGACATTGCGAATAAGTCGTCTAGTTACAACCCAAGAATTGTTCTACAAAATGCTGTTGCCAACATTATATGTGGTATAATATTCGGCAAAAGATATGATTATAACGATCCTCATTTTGAGAGGTTTTTAAGAATGATGTACGAAAATGCGGAACTCGGATCGCAAGCTGGCGTTGTTAACTTCTTACCGTTCATACCAAGAGTGTTTCCTAGTAGCGTTCGGAAGTTCTTCGATAACGTGGAAGCCTTTACAAATGAATTTATTAATGTTGAACTAGAAGCACATGCAAGAACACTTGACTTAAGAAACCCACGTGATTTTATAGATGAGCTTTTAAAGGCAAGATATGAGCTTGAGAGGGCAGGTGAAAGTGTAGATTTATTTGATCATGATTCAGCCGTTAACATTGTAGCAGAACTGTTTATTGCGGGTACGGAAACAACTGCGACATCATTAAAGTGGGCGTTACTTTACTTAGCTCTCCATCAAGATGTCCAGGAGAAAGTACACCAAGAATTAGATTTAGTAACTGGAAGACAACAGCCTCCGACATTGTAAGATCAACACAAGCTTGTGTACTGCGAGGCTGTAATTATGGAAGTTCTTCGTATCCGACCTGCGGTTGTTCTTGGTAAGCACATTATAGGCCGTGTTTCCGCAGAAAAAAATATCCAATAAATTATCGCGATAAAAATTATCCGATGAAAGTGCTGCAGAAACGGGTGTTTAACCTATTCTGGCGTAATACAATTATCCGATAATTATCCGATAATATTCCGATATTATCGGATAATTGATCTAAATGCAATAATTTTTTACCTTTGACACGGATAAACATTGCGAGGATTTCAGCGCGGTGCAACAGTGTGCCACGCGAGGAATAAGAAAATCACCAAAAAATAACCGGAAGTTAGTGGACTCAAAATGCATTATGGTCTACACTGAGTTTGCGCAGTTGTGTTTTTTAAATTGATTTGATTGGATGATATTTTATCGGATAATCCAAAATTCCTGGGGAAACACGGTCTTAGTGACACTAAAAAGAGAAAAAAAACCGTTACGCGTGCGTACATAAAAATGCGCGCGTAGAAACACAAGCTATGGACGCTCATATTGTTAATCAATGCGCGTTGTGCGTTTCTGGACGCGCGCGTTGAGCGTTTCTTCACGCGCCTTTCTGTGCGCGAACAGTTTATGGCTCTTTGTGATGTCACTGACGATATGCAAGTAATTCGGTGGATTGACAATACGGTGTGCCACCTTTCGGCTGCAGCGTTTAGGCCGAAATCCGCAATGCCTTATGGGAAAAGGTCGACATCGACAAAAGGCTGAGCTAGCGGCTTGAAGGCCTCCATCCACCTTCGAGCTGCCTAGCCTTCATATTGTGCGTATACTTTTTGTGTTCACCGTCTAAGCCTAAAGTAAACAACACATCTTGTATTTTCTTTTGTATTTAGACTTTTTTATTGAATTCTTCCTCCGCTTTTGCCATTTTTGGAATCCTCGGAAAGTCAGTGCTAGACGCACACTGTGTATAGTTGCGATGTCGACCCCGAAGTTGAAAATCGGGATGCCCGCGGTAACCGATAGATGGCGCACCATATTGTGAATCCACCGAATTACTGAGAATATTTTGAATAGAACGGAGCAAGCTCAGTAGCTTGTGTAAAAGCACTCACTCTTATAGGGCCATTGAAAAATCCATCTAGAAATCCTCATCATAACTAAATATATTGTAATTACGATACTATAAATTTACAATGTTCATATGAAGTAAAATATTTACATTACATGCAGGTGTTATGCATTGTACAACGACTGATACACACTATGATGGCCACTTTATACCAGGAGGTACCAGCGTCGTTCCGAATATCTGGGCAGTTATGCACGATACAAATACTTGGAATAAACCATCAGAATTCCGACCCGAAAGATTTCTTAATGCCCATGGAAAAGCTATAAAAAATGAAAAACTAATACCATTCTCTGTCGGTAAGAGTTTCTATAATACTGGTTCATCGTAGTACTCATTAGGTTTCTTGAACAAATCAAAGACCAAATTTCTAATAAAATACGTAATTTCCCTTAAAAGACGTCCGGCAGACAGAGTACGCAACAGGATAGTAAACAAGCGTCCAGCGAAATTTCAAATCAAAAGCCCTTTCACGGTTTTAACTGCGCATGCCCGTAATCAAGGTCAAGTTAGATGATGCGTCGAGGCCATAACGTCCATCCTTAAAACTTCAAAAAATGTAATATACCGAAATGGGGACCAAACACAAACTGACCAACAAATCGACAGACCTAGTACATAGAGATTCTTGAATACTTTTAAAACTTTGCAACCTAACTGGTAGGTAATGTGTTGCGCGATTGATCAGGAAGGTCATTTGTTACTTCCTATTTCCAGCACTGTTGCTATTTTATATAGCCTGGTTCTTATAACTTATATAATGGAGTAAAGTGCTTTTTATTGTCTTTTGAAAATATAACCACATTCGTCAGAAACCTTGTTTGAGAACAATTAACAATTCTGGAAATGTTGCACACAATTTCTAACATCTTAATTAAGTTAATTTTTATATACTAGGCCTCTATTATCATGTACAAAATGTTTCCATATAAACAAGAAAAGTTTGTTATCAAATTAAAGCTCATGAAATGGATATTGACCTATGCTTAAAAATGTCAACAGTGAAACATTCTATCAAATCCCTAGAAGGAATAAATACAGAAGTTTTATTATTTTATTACAGGTCGACGTTCTTGTCTTGGAGAGCAACTAGCCCGAATGACAATGTATCTGTTTTTCACCCATCTACTTTATGATTATAAATTTACGTTACCAGTCGACAAACCTAGACCGTCTACTCGTACACATGTTGGAGCAACGCTGTCACCTGGTCCATATGAAGTTGTGATTACAAAGAGGTTTTAGTTCTTCCATGATGTAAGAGATTATTCAATCTACATTGGTATTTCCATAAAGTAATAATTATGACGAGGTCTTAGATACCACATGAACCATGGCAATATTGGAGCTACTTTGGCACCCATCAATCCAATCAATTGAAGTGATGATTTAAACGCATGATATTATAGCTACATTGACACCAAATGTATACGAAGTAATGATTATAAAGATTATTATTAGATATCTCATGAGCCATGAGAATGTTGGGGCTACGGTGGAACTGGAAGTGAAGATTAGGCTGCAACCCGTGATAATGTTACAGTACGTTGGAGCAAAATCCGTATGAAGTGATGATCTTGGATTTCTCTTGATCTATGATAACGTTGGCGCTACCTTGGCACCAAGCAATTTATATGAAGTGAAGATGACAACCCATGATGATGTTGCAGCTACTTTACCACGAAGTCCATATGAAGTAATGATTTCAAGAAAGTCTTAGACATATCATGATAAATGATGACGTTGAAGCTACGTTGGTGACAAAGCAGTCCATGTGAATTGAAGATTAAAACCCATGATAATTTTGTAGCTACTTCAGCACAAGTCCATATAAAACGGTGGTTCCAAAGAGGTCTTGGACAGTCTATACAAAGTGAAGATTACAACCCATGATAATTTTGTAGCTACTTCAGCACAAGTCCATATAAAACGGTGGTTAAGAGGTCTTACTACAACCCTTGATAACGTTTTAGCTACGTTGAAACAATGAACTAATTCCATATGGAATGATGATTATAACCCGTAATAATATTATAGCTACGTTGACACCAATTCCATGAACTGATGAATTCAAGGAGGTCTTAGTTATATATCCATGGTCCATGATAACGTTGGCGTCACACTGGCACTCAAATGTCTATGTAAAGTGATGATCTCAAGGAGATCTGAGTGTACATCCAGCGCGCGCCCTCCCCTAATAGTATCTTCGACGTAATTGCGCCCCTAAAGGCCCGGCCACACCGGCCGAACTTTGTTGGAGCGTTTCTTGAACGGTTAGGGAGATGATGTTTTTTGCACCGCTCCAGAAACGCTCCAGCAAAGTTCTGGCGGTGTGACCGGGTCTTAAAGGCCCGGTCAGGCCCGATCACACCGCTAGAACTTGAGCGTTCCTGGAGCGGTGAAAAAAAATCATGTCCCTACCGTTCAAGGAACGCTCCAACAAAGTTCGGACGGTGTGACCGGGCCTTTATATTATGTGCGCCACCTAAAACTGATCCCCAAAATTAAAATAACACCCAATAGCGGGTAAAACCGGGTAAATAACTTTTATTGCTTGTCAAAATGACGATGGGGAACACACCCACTCCAATTGGAAATAGTGCGGCCTCTCTCTTTTAGCTGAATTCTGCATCCTTCCCTGGTTCTTATGGACTAATGAGTACAGTGGTGGCTTTAAGGGGGGGGGGGCTATCATGCATAAGCCCCCTAAAATTGATCGGAAAAAAATTGTTGGTTTAACTGTCAATGTGGACTATTAAATATGCACAACAGCTCTACATAGGAGAGACACTCCTAAGAGGCAAAGGGAAACCTGATATTGAAAGAAGGCTTTTTTACTTGCTTGTCAAATCCAAAATCGGGGTTTAACCCCTCCCCCAATCGCAATCCTGGTACCGCTTCTCTTGGGAAGGACTATCTCAAGCTCCACGTGAATGTTGAAGCTAAGTTGGAACTCAATAGCTCATATCAAGCAACAATGATAATAACAAGGTCAAAAACAGCTCATGATATATGAGAATGTAGGTACGTTGTCAAATATTTTATTAAAAAAATAAATCTGTGTATTTTTATAGTACATATTTTTTAAACGGGTTTTTGACATTTAAAATATGCAGTGATTGGTCATTAGTAAGTAATTAATTATTGAATTTTTGTATATAATAAACATTCATTTCAGCAACCCATTGAACAGTTTCCTTGCAAATATTTGTTCAGCTATTTATTTACTTCAACCTTTGAATTTGAACATGACTTTAATTTTCAGTCGTACAAAATAGAACAGCATACAACAACAGGCGCAGAATCTTGGATATTGAAAACATATAAAAATAGTTAAATAAAAAAATACTACACGTTAAAATTGTTAAAATGTTTGTACAGCATATTAAAGCTCCCTGGTATACATCTCAAATCAAATTATCTTTACTGCAACCACACTTACTGTTGATTGGATGTTTCATATTTAACATAGAATATACAGACACATATCATATTCAATAATAAGTAGGGTGGACCGCGAGGAACAATCAATTAATAGTTATAAGCTCCATAATTGAACATAGTTTTTGGTTCTCTCTATTTTGAGCTTTAGCAATGAATAGGATAATGTGTTTTTTTAGATATTGGTGAGATGTAGCACGCATAAGTACATTTTTTTTCAATCGGTGTTCACTCTTCTTGATTTTCTGATAATATCGCATACAATAATCAAGAAGACGATCTGAGAGGCAGGTGGATTTAACGCATTGAAAGCTTGGTCATAGATAATCCTGAGATTATAGTTACTCTCACCCCACTGAAGTGAGGAGAGGGTATTGGAATAAATCTCCGTCTGTATGTCTGTCTTTTTGTCCGTATACGTCCATATCTCAAAAACTATTGGGCCGATTTTCTTCACATTTTCAGAGAATGCCAGAATCAACCATATCTGTGTCCTCCCGAGGTTTGGTAATGTTCCACCTCACCATGTGAATTCTGAATTCTAATCTATTTGATTTTGTATCTACTGCCCTCTATTAATATGGAGACCCACTATTTTTATTTATTTATTTATTTATTTCAATCCAGACCAACAGCGAATCATCGCCACTAACAGGCTGGTTAAAATCTTAAT
>JAOTQE010067074.1:0-17558 GCA_025631205.1 Nesometra sesokonis
AGGCAAAATACTGAAAATAACATCAATGCTATGGGTAACGATGGCTGGATCTCAAATGAGATACAAAATTTGGTAAGTAAAAGCTAAAATATAAACGTAAAATAAAACAGCCAGAGGTAAAAAGTGCTAACATTTCGAGACGCACTGTCTCTTCGTCGCAGCAATTATATATATATATATAATTAGTCGTGTAAACCGCCAAGTAGATACACCTTAGATATTTATAAATAGAAACGTAAACAATGAAAAAATCTGCTGAGAGTGAAAAGAACCGGGACTCAAACCCTTGTCTTTTGCTTTGCAGAGGCATATACCACTCAGCCATTGGGGCCTATGTGGGCCTATGTGGGCCTATGTGGCCAGTTCAAGTTCGATTGGAAAGCAAATCTTCTCACACTCAACATCGTACGTCATGACAACACTAGCCCTACAGTAGGCCTACGCATGTAAACAGATCGATTTGATACACTTCTCATTGAAGGTAAATCAGCTAGGCAGGACCTCGAATGAGATACTTTTTATAATTACTTATATTCATAAGTGGTGTAAACCGCGGTTTCCAATCCAACTTGAACTCGTCACATATGCCTGGTGTGGTTATGTTTACCCGCATCAACGTGGCGCCTTCAATCGGTCAGGGAATTTTGTTTTGTGCTTGAAAATAGTAACTCCCAGCCAGCTATTCGAGTGAATAAACAGGAAAAATTTATAACTATAGTAGAGTACCATATGTCATTAAAGAGTAGTCCTCTTAATGAAAGGCATATTTGATTTTTCAACAAACTAATAGATCATAATTTTGTTACATTAGTTGGATAATTATCAATTATCTTAATTTTAGCTTTAATTAACAATAAAATGTTTAACTATTTTCAATACAGTACCTGATGATTTGGCTGTAAGTACGATAAACAACGTCGTCAACGACGCATGAAACGTTTGGAAACCAGGCATACTCATAGGCCTAACATCATTGTATTATTCGAAGTTTTGCATTATGGATCCTGTCTTCCGAATTATGGATTCCTCATCGACAATTCCAACGTTGGTTGTGGCAACAATTATATTAACGTATAGTCTCAAAAAAAAACTCAGTTGAACGTTGTCTGCTTTTTAAGTTGTTTTAGATACTGTAGATGAAAATAAAACCGTCCATCCACCGTTTGTGTTGTTGTAACTAAAGTGTAAAGAAGAACACAACTAATTCACGTTGTTCATTTCTAATAATGTTCAAAATAGACTATTTTACACTAAGCATTAATTACCCATTGGAAATTGGAAAGAAAGTTTTATAATTACTTTTCATTAATTTCAGTAAGCTGGGTATTATCTTATGAGGAACACAGTTAATTGCATACTCCTGGTAATATGATCGCGAAAGCAAACTACAGTATTCCTTGAATGTTAACCTTTAGAAAATAAAGAGTTTAAATTAATATTAGACATAATTGTTTTTTTTTTGATTGGGAGAAAGAATTATAAAGTCGTCAGCATAGATATCAATCTAGCATCTTATCTAATAATTAAGGCAATATCATCAGATAGCATAAATAAGAATATGAAACAAGAGGCTATCTTGAGGTACAAAATGGGTACTTTTTGTACTTTTTTCAGAGTAGTCACTATTCACACTGAAAAAAACTTATGTACTATTTTAACTATTTCAGTGGGCCACAATTTATAACCTTGAAAATTCAGTTGCTAAGTAAAGTTACATCGTTAACGGCGTCTAAAAACAAATGAATAAAATTCATACAAATGCGTATAGGCATAGTGCTTTATAATTATTAATTTTAGTGTCATCGTAAGTTTACAATGTTAATGCCAGTTACCGAAAAAAGGGAAAATCACCTATAATTTTATAATTAAACCATACATTTAAATTTCGTGAAACAAAGTCAGCGGGTAACGGATTCTGAACCAACATTTCAACCATCCACAACCGATCGCAATCAACAAGCAGAGAAAGCAGAAAACGACCTGAAAATACAAGCGAATCTACGAGAAGTGAGTACCAAAATGAATCGGAAGATAAAAATAAGACAAGTGGAAAATGATACAGTGAAAGAGGGCAAAACAAAGAATAAACACGACACAGAGAACGAAGAAGAAAAAGAAGAAAAGGTATAACCTAAAATAGTAAATAAAGTGTTAACTACAGTTTAATTGAATGGTCATACTGTAAGACCCTAAGCATTCCCAAAGTAAACACAATAACTAAATTGACGATACTTTCCCGGACTAAGTCTACAGTTCTGAATGTATCACCTATATTTTTATTTTCTTATTATATTTCATTCCATGTTATTTTATTGAACATTCAAAAGCGCAGATCCCGCTATTTTACTGAGAACAATAATACAAACAATAACATACATATACAGTAGAAATTGTCAATATATAACTTCATTTTACGTTTAAAAGTACTAAAGGAATCATGAAATATTAATAGAATTGTCTTAGGCAACAACCGATTTATACATCTTATAGTAGGGTTATTTTTTACTTTTGTGAACGTTGAGAGCGAAGGTCCGTTTCTCTGACTTGGTCATCTAGAAGTAGTAAATAAGAAAATAAGCGAGGGTGACCAAAAATGTGGGAAAACCCGGTGGGAGCTTAAAATCCAAAATAGCCACCATTTTCTGAGTAACAGTCCATATTTCAGCAACTACCGGTCGTAGAGCTTTGAATGTGGTGCCAAACTATTCAGAAAACGTATACTAGTAGTATTCCTAATTGACCCAATGAAACATTTTGTCAAAAAAGACTAAAAATCAGGGAACAGTTAAATTGAGTTATTGACCTTTGACATGTAGCGCATGGAATGCTATTAATAGTCAATATCTCTAGAACTGCTAGTCCTAGAGTTTCGTTTTTGTGTCAAACTGTTAAGACATATATTTCTATTTGCTCTAATGAAATATTTGTCCAATAATGACCGTAACAAAGCTATTGACCTTTGGCCTGTATTACAAATATTTCATTGTATCTCCGTAACTCTAGTCATTGAGAGTTGTATGTGGTGTCAAAACGCTCAGAACATACACTTTTTTATTAATAATGGATTATATCAGATGTTTTCATCTTTCTAGGTTTATGCCTTCTTTCATGCTCAATCCAGTAATAATAAATCTTAATATTTTTTGTTTTACATTATAGCCTTATAAGTAAAATATTACTATGAGAGAAATAAATATACCATGAATGAATTAAACATAATGTCGCTGTGTAGTATATTTAACTCCTTAAGATAAATTTCAAACGCAAAAATAATTTGTGTTCGTAGGACATTTTGATTTAACTTTTTCGTGGAGGTGATTAGAGATAAAAGAATGTCGCGACGTTTACATACTACATGATTGGCAACCGGAGCTTGTTTTCTCCATACTTTTGTTCTGCATTTTTAATTTGATTTTTATTTTATCTTCTGTATATTGTCGTTGTTAACCAAGGCTAACTATTTATGTAACCTTTGACCTCTAAATTATTCTAGATGCAAATGTATGTAATTGCTTGTACTTTCTATTATTTCATTAATTGAAGTTGATAACGAGAAAACATCCCTGTAGTCCCTAGACTAAAAAACAACAGTTTGGTAATTCTATTCCTTCCTTTTATACATCTTAATCTCTTTACAGGGTCTTGTTCGACGAGTAAACATATAATTAAACAAAACACTAATCTATAAATTATGGTAATGTTTATTTCAAGCGAAAAGCGATGGTTGCACAAAACCACTTGAGCTCTCAGTATAGTACGATAAACAATATATAGGAATTGAGATGGAGATAATTACAATGGCACAGAATTATTGTTGCTGTAGTGAAAGTCAACAAAAAATTAATTATAAGCAAGGTGCGTGGTGTATTTGGTACCACTCCTAAAAATATGTGTCCAATGAGAATGCAAGGAAACAGTCTAATTGCCCTGTATTTCTAAGGAGTGACCAAATTCTAGGATGTAGACTGTAGAATGAAGTAACAATTTTAATTGACTAAAGATGACCGCAGGGTCATTGACATTTAAAATGTGAACAATTAATACAAATAACAAAAATTAAAAGAATGTGAAAGTTCTGTGTAAACCACTACACAGTGAGTAATTTGGTATGCTTGTATGAGCAGCCACACCTTTAACAATTATTTTAATTTGCTTAAATTTCTGGATATAATTTGAACCATTTTAAGGTCCAATTTACCTGAATCTTTCTTTTTCTAACACTTCGTAATAATTTAACAAAAATATTGTCATAGCTTTAATTAATATATTGAATCATCTATTGGAACATCTACATATCGACAGTAATGTGGTAATGCATGTTTTAAGTCACCAAGTGGAAGTCGCCAAGAAAACGCTTAACAGCGTCAGGTGATGTTGTTTACAATTCATGAATAATGTCTAAGATCGTCGATGCTGCTATTATTAACTCTGCTGTTCTTGGATGAATAGACCAGTGTTAAGGAATAGGCTTATTAAAATTTAAAAACTCGCGTGCAAGGCAAAAAAATTTGGGGGTTAACGGTAATACACTCCTTGTCTGGTCACCATACTTGAATATATCCAGTTTATTATGCAGTGGCATACCCAGAGGGTGATTAGGGAGCTCAAGTACCCCATTGAGAGGAAAAGATAAATACAAATAGCATATAATAAATAAGATTTTCTCTCTCGAACACCCTCCTTGATGAAATGACCCCTCCCCCCGCATTCTTTCAGGAAAGAAAGTATAAATGGCAGGAGGAAAAACAACCCGTGAAAACAACGGGAAAAGGTATTTTTTAAATGTTATTTTTTCTTGTTAAAATCCCATCGGGTTTGAGCAACCTCCTTTGAATCGTGGATACGCCTCTGTAATATATTACCATACCACACAATGACGTCATTACTAACCTAGTTGAATCTCAATCTTTAGTTATAGTTGTTTTGAAGAGTGTTCTTTGTTTAATTTTGATTTCTTTCATCTGTTTACTAATATGTTGTATTTTTGGGATAGCTGCATTACAGTATAAAGTAGCTGACAAGAAACTGTAGCATCGTACACGTACATTTTATCTGACCGTATTTACAACCTGTCATATTATTTTTCTTAAACACTGTTCCTAGATGTCTGGTAGTCGATACTATCTCTGCAATTATAAAGCTGGGGCTAGGGCTGGCCTCTAGGGACGCTAAACATTGCGGAGGTAACCTTCACTACCGGAACGGTAGACACTGCGTTTCATAACATGCCCATTCCTATATAATTTTGTAAGATGTTCTACCTTGTTTAAATATGCATATCCATAATACTTCTACATTTCCCTTTGTTTTAGCTTTTAACCCTGAACAGCATCAATTGATACGATTTCAAATCCGAGGAAATACTCTAATTATCGGGAATTCTATAAGGGGAAAATAATTTTACCACTCACTTTACGACTCGATAATCCAATAACCTGACACTTCAATAGAAATGATTTTGCAATTATTATTAATAAAACATTTTATGCCAATCACTTAATCGATAAAATGAAACTTACATGTGCATTCTAAAAATTTGAATTCCAACTCAAAGCAGGGTCTCTTGTTTGAAGTCAGGAGACATATGATAGCGGCACTGATAAATAATCAGACAGGTAGCACACCTCCAGCAGCCGTTACATCATAAATACACGCATTCATTTAAATTATACCAATGAATACATCATAAGCCTGTTGTGGTTGAATATTAATAACTGTATCAACGAAAGTTGAGCCCGATTGGTGGATCTGATGCGTTGCGGCATTCAATTAATGACGTCTATCAATTCGCGTAATTAATTTCACTGAAGTAGAATATTTGTAAAGAATAGATATAGAACTGGTTCCTCATTAATTTTCCTTATCGATTTTACAGATCAGCGAGTTGATAAAACGCCGACAATGATCGGCGGTTTGCATAAGCCAAGAAATTGGTTTACAACGTATTATTGTCTACGCATGTACACTAAGAAATATAACGATCGACAATACTTATGTTTACAATTAATATTGATATAGCTGAGGTTAATATGATATTGATCAATAACTTTCACTTATAAAATGGTAGTATATATAACAGGTAATGAATTTTCATTCAGGCGACTCAATAAACTGGCTCGGCTGACTGATTGAATGGATGGTTGACCGACCGACCGACCGACTGATTGACTGACTGACTGAATGTAAGCCTATTCTCCTCACTTGCATTCAAAACGTCTTTTTTGTTCTTTTTGAGAGAAATGTTATAGACCTTTATACTTTGCATTTTATTAAGGATGATGTAGCACATACAATATGTTCATAGTTATCATATATAATTGTACACTGATCATTTACTTTAACTTCATATGTATTAAACAATGATGTTTGCAGGAAAAAATCGATGAAATGTTGTGATGTGGATAGATGTCAAATGTAAAATAATACCTTGGTAATTACCATATTAATTTAACGCGCGTATATTTAAATATTATTTAATGGTGATTATTTTTGTAACATTGCAATTCTGATGGCGATTGGTAACAATCACACACATTGTCACGTATGAAAATATTTTGACTGTTTTAATTAAGTTCTTGGTGTTACTGCTTTTGTGAGCCTATAATATATAAAATTATATTTCATATCATTTTTTGACATTTTTCTCTTAGTTCTCTTAGTACTTTAACATACTGAATATAATAATAAAAAAAGATACATTTTGAAACAAAACTGTATACTGGCATAAAATCAAAAGTGTACACTGTTTCTGTATTCCTCTCAAGACTATGATTCACCACCGACGATGACGGTGCCCTCTAGCGGTGAGATTGAAAACTGTAGCGCCCCTCCCCTATTGAAGGAGGTTGCGTATGATGCTGGAGTAAACAGCAGAGAGTTCTAGTCCAGGGTCTTTGTTCAGAAGCCTTCATCGGGGATAAGGTGGCCAGTGTTCGTAGAGTGTTCCTGGATAGCAGTCATCGGACGGACGGAGCTTCGGGTTACGAAGGTCTTTAACCCGAATGGCTAACTGACGTCCAGTTTCTCCAATATAAGAGTCAGAACAGTCCCCACAGTTGTATTCGTAAACCACTCCGCATCTTTCGAAATGAGTAGATTGGTCTTTGCTGGAAGGAAGGATAGACCTGATGGTGTTGAAGGGTTTGTGATAAGATGGCACATCATATTTCTTATAGATCGCTGCGATCCGTTGAGATATCCCTCCAACATACGGTATACACACTGGAACTTTGGAGACTATCTCCCGTTGTGTAGAAACAGAAGTTTCAGGTCGGGAAATGTACAAGGTGCATATCAAACATCCATTCACGGTAACCATTCTGACGCAAAACTCTTTTTATGTGATCAGTCTCAGACTTGCGTTGTTTTGAATCGGACACCAGTTTCTCAGCTCGATTGAGTAGAGTCCGTACTACAGATCTCTTGTGAGAGATTTGATGATTGGATTCGAAGTTGAGATATTGATCAGTGTGGGTAGGTTTGCGGTACACAGATGTAGAGAGAGAACCATCATCCCTTAGGTGCATTAAAACATCAAGAAAAGCAAGAGAGCTATCAGTTGCCAACTCATGAGTAAACTTAATGTCCCTGTCAACGTTGTTAATGTGGTTAGTAAACTCTTCAATGTACCTCTCTTCAATTTTAATCTCACCACTAGAGGGCACCGTCATCGTCGGTGGTGAACCATAGTCTTGAGAGGAGACAGAAACATTGTACACTTTGGATTTTATGCCAATATACAGTTTTGTTACAAAAGGTATATTTTTCTTATTATTATCATTATACAAATGGAACACAGAAGTCTTTATAGTATCATACTTAATGTACTTCTGTGACAGTTTATACTACCAATAAAACTAGATTTAAACTCGTTATTTAGACGAATTTTGCTGATCCGCGCTCATTTGACTGAGCCGTACCACGACACATGCACAGGCAACTACAATAAATTGCATTCAAACTTGACCTGAAGTATGTGTCTTCAAAATATGATGAAAATTGGTTTGGAAGATATCATGAATTGGGCAATGTAATGAAATAAAAGAGCAGCGCGTCGATGATGTCACATTTCCACGTTCTTTGTTTAATTTAAAGATATTTACAAATCATGATCTTTCAAATTCTAAAACGAAATTGAAGGGTACCACGATTGAAATGGTCTGAAACATTTTCTTGTTTAATAAAAAAATGTACATCTTTGAAATTCTAGTGCACGATAACACACATTGATACAACCGATAATGTAAACACAACAGTTAATGTAGAGACAACCGCTAATGTAGAAACCTCAACAGTTTATGTAGAAAACCCCAGCTAATGTAAAACGATAAACAGCTAATGTAGAAAACTGTAATTGCCTCACAGCTAATGAGATACAAGCAACAGCTAATGTAGAAATTGAAATATCATTAAATGAAACTTAGACAGAACTAATATAATGTTACCTGCGAATTTCCCAGTGTCGGGTGAAAGCTGTGTTAACATTGTTTAAATGATTAAGAAAGACGGAGCAGGTTGCATCACTAAAAATAATATTATAGTATAACAATATTATTGATTGAGCTGTTGGCTGTATCTCGTTAGTTGTGAGGAAATTATTTTATCTACATTAACTGTTGACCTTTCTACATTAGCGGGGAGTTTTCTACACAAGCTGTTGTGTTTTGTACATTAGCGTTTGTAACACACATCCTGTAGCGTGCACGAACAATGAGGTTGTATAACGTTTAAACATCATCCGAAGTTTTTGGCACATGATTGAGAAGTAACCATTGCTTAGGAAAATAGGATAGATGATTGAACATGACATAAAATATAATTGCGCGAAGGTGACGTCATATTTTAAGGATTTGGCGCATTAAAAATAAAATAAATTTGATTTGATTTGAGGTTTGGCATTTAGATCGGTTGGTTTAGCTGGTGGAAATCACTGTGCTGTGCGCCGCATCGTGACTTCCTCATGGTTCGATTCAACACCACGTCACTCTCCTTTTGTTTCGGCTGTAGGGTCGAAATACAAGTTACTAGCGCACCATCTTTCGGATGAGACGTTAAGCCGTTGATTCCGTGTACAGCATGGCTCATGTGCGTTACAGAACGCAGTGCATTCTTCGAAAATTCCGAAAAAGCAGTCTTATTGACCCCACTCAAGACATTTTGGCCATTTCGGCCATTTTTGGTCAAAAATGACCATTTTTGGCCAAATTTGTTTATATAATCAGAATTGTTGGTGACTATATTTTGACCATCCTATCTTATGTAAACACATGTGTTGAATTAAAAAACAGCAGTCTCATTGACGCCACTCGTGACAATTTGGCTATTTCGGCAATTTTGGTCAAAAATTACCATTTTCTCCAAATTTGGTTAAATAATCAGAATAATTTGGTGACCATGTTTTAACCATCCTATTCTAAAATACAAACATAAATGTACTGAATTAAAAAAAAAAAAACAGCACTCATAATATTTTGGTCATTTTGATACTTTTTGGCCAAAATGACAATTTTGGCCAAATTTGATGAAATAATCAGAATCATTGGTGACCATGTTTTGAACATCCTATCTCGTGTAAAATGTATGCCGAATAAAAAAGGTAGTCTTATTGATTTCGCTCATTGGCATACTGGGATTTTTGGCAAATTTTGTCAAAACATGACAATTTTTGACCAAATCAGAATGTATGGTAACCATGTTTTTACCATCTTATTATATGCAAAAGGGTGCTGATTCCTAAGCAATTAGTCTAGTGAGCCCCACTCACGACATTTTGGGCATTTTGGTCACTTTTTGACCAACAAATTACCATGTTGACCAAGTAATCAGCATGGCAGGTAACCACGAATTGATAAGCCTTTCCATTGCTGTTAGCATAATAGATTAGACTAATCTTAAATTATACTAATCTTGTTCTAATTGTTCTGTTAAATTGTAGTCTGGTCTGGTAAAATTGAATTGGTTATCTGCTCCGACAATATCGCTGTCATCTTCGTCATCAGATTCAATGGCACAAATACATCATTGCCACTATCGTTCGTGGATGATAATGCTCTCTGACCATAAATGGAACACACGTTTTTTTTTTATCAACAACAAAAGTAGTGCCCTCCCGAATGTTGTCTTTCAAAATGAAGAGTACCTGTTTTAGGTACCTTTAAATGGGTTAACGTTTTCTTTTCTAAAAAAATGACGTACAACCATATTCTGTCAAAGCATGATGACCGGGCAATGTCTTCCAAAGGGTTATACCAAGGTGGTTTCCTGGTACTGCGATATGGATTTATCTTCTAGCATTGTCACTTAAATGTTCACTCACACATTGTCCTCAATTTTCTGGAATGATGTAGAAGGATAATCATGATATCAGCATCGTTGCCCGGACAAATACTTTCTGACCTGGAACTGCTTTAGACAGCACGCTGAGATGATACAGCAAACTCATTTCAGCCTCCACATATGAGCATACAAACTGTTGTGCTTCAGTATACTCTACGGTTCTAGATAGACCTGTTGTGTACTGAAGGCACTGCTCCCCATGTTCAACAATAACAATCGTTTGTTGTATGATAGGTGCATACTTGGCATCTTTCAATGAAAAACTTTCGATGAAAAACTTGGGAAGAGTAGTTTTAAATCTTGGTTATCTCAAAGCATGTCTGAAATCTTTGGGACGTACCTGGTCTGCCCTTGTAACGTTAAATGATCACTTGCCCCTCTTGCCTGTTGCTCAATGTTCCTTATACTTTTAACATAACTATCACAGACAAAAGGGCACTTCATGTGCCTGTGTACTGAATATGGTTTCAATGTCATCTTTTCTATCTTGCCTAAATGCAGAGGCAATGATATCAATACAACTGTAATTATGGATCAGCACATTTGTGTTACGTAAGATAGGTTTGCCTAAACATGGTCACCAACAATTTTAATTTTCCTTGACAACAATGGTCAAAATGGTCATTTGAGGCTAGTCATGGTAAAACTACCAATTTGCCACAAAAAAAGTTATTGAGAAATAAGCAAATAAACAACAGGAAATATAAACAAATACAAAGAAATTTTTTGTATATTCTGTCCAATAACTTTAGTTACAGATGTTCGATTTTTATAAATGACCCCTCTTTTCAAACCTTGCGAAAGTGTAATATGGTTTTCACAATAACTCAATTCTCAATTTTCCTACAACTTGGTGGTTTTGAAGTGAAATGCCCCATTTTTGGTAGAAAAGTGGCCAAAATGGCATAGGGTTGAATCAGACTTTTTTGGAATGATTACCTTTTTTAAATAATAGGATGTTCAAAACATGGTCAACAATAATTATGATTATTTCATCAAATTTGGCCAAAATGGTCATTTTGGCCAAAAAGTGTCAAATAATGACCAAAATATCATGAGCGGAGTCAATAAGACTGCTTTTTCAATTCAGCAAATTTCTTTACATAGAATAGGATGGTTAAAACATGGTTACCAATTATTCTGATTATTTAACCAAATTTGGTAAAAATTGTCATTTTTTACCAAAATTTGCCAAATAGCCAAATTGTCAAGAGTGGCGTCAATGAGACTGCTGTTTTTGGATTCAACACATGTGTTTACATAAGATAGGCTGGTCAAACATGGTCACCAACAATTCTGATTATATAACCGAATTTGGCCAAAAATGGCCAAAATGTCATGAGTGGGGTCAATAATACTGCTTTTTTTGGAATCCGTGTAATTGTTTACATAGGATAAGCTTGAAAAACCTTGGTAACCACATTCTGATTAAACCGAGTTATCTCCTAGAGTATATCGTAATTTGCAATTTTGCCAACTGCTAACTGAAAAGAGTGAATTTGTCACCCATTTAAAAATGTTATTGTATTCAAACATTTACACATGCAATTTCCCTCCCCACACTGTAGTGGGGAAGGGTATTGCAATGAGCTCCGTCTGTCTTTCCGTCGTCTGTCTGTCTGCATCTAAACTATTGGGCCAATTTACTTCAAATTTTCAGACAATGTCACAACCAACCGTTGGTGCTGATACACCTAACCACATGCATTCTGGATACGACTGTATTTGATATTTTCTCTACTGCCCTCTATTTTTTACCTTTGCATAAAGGCTTATTTGTTTGATAGCTGTAACTCTGTTCCAGGTGGTACTTTTTATTTATCACTTTTGATAAGCTAAGACAAGGGTTTTTTTTATAAACAGTGTTAACTTGTTGACAACAGTTATTCATTAATTTCACAATTGCTATAGACTTGTATTTTAGGTGTTTAATGAAATGGGCTACCCGTGGTTGATAAAGTTTTAGTGGTGTGAGGTTCAAATATCAGAAGGGTATGGCAATCCATTTGGTATGATACGCAATGGGTGCTCTTTGATTGTATTTTCACGAATTAATCCGAATCACCGTCTTGAACCAAGACTTAAATTGCTATACTGTGTGTGTAACGTTTACATTATTAGTAAATTAACATTGAGGTATGCTATTAGTATGATTTACTAATTACCCTCGCCTCATGGGATGAAGCACTACAATGGGTTGAATATCTGGCTGTCTGCCTGTGTACTGTATTTGTCTGTTTAATTCTACTGTATATCTAAAATACTACTGGTCTCTTTTACTTCACATTTTCAGATAATATATGAACGTACAACGTCTCTATAAAATATGTCTGTCTGTCGGTCGGTCTGCCAGTATAGTCTCGCTCGTTTGTGACTGTTTGGGTTTCTACATTTATTCACCTCGAGATCTTTAGTTAAGGGACATTGAGGCAAAGTTTCAAAAATGAAAACTATGACTTCAGGCTGTTCACAAGCAAATGAACACACAAACTAGCAAACACCAGAAGTCACTATCATGGTGACTACGATCGGGCAAGAAACGAATTGGGAAAATTTGATTGGAGTGACCTGCTTGGCAATACCTCTGGAGCTAAAATATGGAATATCTTTGAGAATGAAATGAAGAAATGTATAGAAACGAGTATTCCTTTAAAGAAAAAAATTATTAAAAACAGACCCCATTGGACGAACAAAGCTGCTTCTGAAGCTGTTAAAAAGAAAGTAAAATGTTGGAACCAATACCTGCATATAGGAATGGTTAATAATGGGAAATCAAAATACTGGAATCAATACGTGCAGGCAAAAAACCATGGAACTTATGTGGTTAGAATGACTAAATCAGAGTTTGAAAATAAACTAGCTGAAGAGATCAAAGATAACCGTAAAAGTTTTTGGAAATACATAAAAACCCAAACAAAAACAAAAACAAGTATTACCGGATCTGCGGAGGGTAATTGGGCTATCTTATCAGGAAAATGCTGGAACACAGATTCTTTTCTGATGTTTATACTGTTGGAGACTTATCAGTTTTACCTAACCTTGAAAGAGAACAGAGTCATCAATAGTAAATGTCGAGTCCACTGTGCAAGATGTTAATGAACCTCTAGCACACTTAAACATCAATCAACTGGTCCGGATGCCCTTTACTCCCGAATACTAAAAGAAACACATAACATGATTGCTCAACTTCTTAAGATGATTTTCACTAAATTGATGAATGAAGGTGATGTCCCAAATATCTGGAAGCAAGCTAGTGGTTTCTATTTTTTATAAAAAGAAGGAAGGAGGATCCAAACAACTATAGGCCAGTAAGCCTAACATTAAGTATTTAAAAGAATGTTAGGCTTACTTACATCATATGATATTATCATATGAAAGATAATAATTTTCTGAGCGATGAGCAACATGGTTTTCGCTCGGGGAGGACGTGTGCATCACAATTATTGAAAGTACTGGAAAACCGGACAAGAGAACTTTATTGATTACTTATATTAGACTATCATAATTCGATAGTGTGCCCTACCAGCGGCTGCTTAACAATCTAAATGGAATACATGGGGACTTACATTGATGGATTGAGCAGTACTTGACCAGAAGAACACAGAAAGTTGTCAATTGGAAAGCATCTTGTAGCACAAACGTGTCAAGTGGAATACCTCAAGGACCAGTATTATTTATTTTATTCATAAATGACCTTCCTGACACAGTTTAATCACAGTTGAAATTATTTGCATACGACACTAAGTTATATAAAACAGTAAACAACTTGGAGGATGCTGAGTCACTACAGGCAGATAACAAATGCAAACTTATGGAAAGAAAAATCAGAAATATAAATATTTAATGCATGACGGCAATATTTTTAATGAGATTACAGCCAAGGAAAAAGTGAAGGATCTTGCATTGCTTTTTGATGAAGACTTGAAATTCAGCTCCCATGCAAATGACGCTGCCAGCAGAGCAAATATCAAGTAGCAAATATGTAGTTATGTATGATAAAAACATCATTTAAAGCCCTAAAAATGAAAAGATTTTTTAATTGTACAAGACCATTATTAGACCTACCCTGTAATATTGCAGTATTTAATGGTACTCGCTATACACAAAAATAATGAAGATCTTCTGGAAAAGGCACAGTACAACAGAGGGCAACCCGAATTATTCATGAAATTAAAAATCTAGAATATTCTGAGAGTTTAAAAGCAATTCATCTCCCTACTGTAGAGAGAGAGAGAGAGAGAGAGAGAGGGGGGGGGAGATAGGGAGAGAGAGAGCAGCACAAATTCAAATATTCTAAATGATGAAAGGCCTGGATAATATTGATATACACAATTTTTTGTCATGAATGAAACATCCAGAACAAGAGGTCATAAATTTAAAATAAGGAAATAAAGATATAACAGCAAGCTAAGGCAATCATCTTTGTTAAGGAAGATCATAAATAACTGGAATTCACTCCCCGAGCATACTGTTGAAGTTAACACTGTCAACCAATTCAAAACTGCTCTAGAAGACTTTGGAAACATCATCCTATGAAGTACATCCCATACTTAAGATGTCCGAACGAAGTCAAGAGGGGCAAATAAGCATAGCTTCCAGCCTCTATATCAAAGTATACCAAAGTATAAAGAAAGTAAACACACAAACTAATAAACATACAAACAGGAAAAAATATAACCTCTTCCAAAACATAGGTGAGGGTGAAATCGTTTACGATTACTTGTCTTGTTATTAGGTATCTTGCGTGTCACCCACTTTCTGTTGTTACTACAAAACATGGACTTTTTATACTAGCCTAGCCTGTCTCACAGACGTCACTTAAATAAGTAAGTATGGGACATGAATGGCGCCTTAAAAGGAACCAAGCAATAAAAGTGAATAAACCCGAACGTAAAGCATGTGAGACAGGCTATATACAACCATGCTGATCATAAATTGTGGTCAAATGTCATCACTTGGTCATTACGATAAAATTATCTAAAGCAGTTTTAATCCTATTACATCAGCTCAGTAAGACCCACCAACACCTCCCAAATTGCAACGTAGGGTCTAAGGTCACTTGGAGGTCATCATTTCCACTTGTAATTTCGGTCTTATTTTACTATTCCAGATTTCATCATGGAGTTGTAATGATCTGATCGTGGCTATGAAGTGCCGAGCCGTCACCCTCATTTGTTCTTCACACTTCGCCCCGGATACGCCCTAGGCATATTATCCCCGCCTACACCCCACCACTCCTATCTGATCATTTCTAGTGGACATGGGCGGCGGAAGAGGGGGATGTGGGGACGCGTCCCCCCAGTGATAACTTAGTAGGGGACAGTCTGAAATGTCACCCAACCTAAAAAAATAACAATTCACAATTCCAAAACAGCATGTAAATATGGTAAATATGAATATTATGGCCTCGAAAAGCACCTTCAGAGAAATTAACCTCGTCTCCCCCCCCCCCCAATTCAAAAACGTTCCGCCGCCCCTGTTAGTGGAGTGTTTTTTTTTCACTGTGAAATAAGGCGCATAGTTTCTTTTTAGACCCGGAAAGCGTCTCTATAATCATTAAACAAATTATGTGTGTCTGTCTCTCGGTCTGCCTGTCTGTCTGGTCACGCTCGTTTTTGCACACTGTTGGGATTTCTAAATTGAATCATCTCGAGATCTTTAGTCCAGGAACATTGTGCAAAGTTTCAAGACTGGAAACTATGGCTTTAGGCTGTTCACAAACAAACGCACAAACAGGAAAAAAAATATAACCTCCTCCAAAACACAGGCGAGGGTGTAATCGTTTACGATTACTTTGTATTGTATTGACTGAGGTTTGTTGATAGTGGGTTCCAGTGGAAAATTGTGTTTTTCAGAACCCCTAAACACTTTTGTGGATGGGCTATTAAAATCTGGTACGTCTATGCATTTTTGTTGGGTTTCGTAAGACCTGTATCTAAGCACACGCGGGAATAAATCGTTAAAAAGTTCAAATCTATTATGACAAAAAAAAATCATCTACCTTAGTTTATTATTCAGGCATAGTCCCATGGCGTCGTATTACAATACGATTTTTCTATAAACCAATATTTATTCATTTGTAAAACACTGATTTGATCCCTTTAAAACGCTGGCATTTCCGGGCGTTTAAAAAATTCCCGGGAGCATGCCTCGTACCCTCTACTTAGGTTTACTTTTTCTGCCCCTCTTTTCAAGAAGTCTGCGTCTGCCCCTGGTTTATGAACAAATTCGTTCTGATAAAAGTTACTCTTGAGGTGGTTGATTATTAATTATTAATTTTTTTAGAAATTGTCACTGTGTTATTAAGAATTCTTATGTGACATTAACGTTGAATTTAATTCTAAAGCGGCATCTGTAAACAAAGAACATTTTGTGTCTACTTGATTGAAACAGACTGTTGCTATAGCGACCTACAACAATACATACTAGGAAGTGCTTATTCTTGAAAGTAATTGTGATACAAAAACCAATTATATTCTATTGCTGTCTACCGCATCAAAATATTAACAACAAACCCAAATATACAAATCCATGGACACACTGTAAAATATTTAAGCCATATACCATATAAGCATGACTATAATATTAAATTATATGTATACAGGATCTCTTTCTTTTCTATTTGGATAGTTATAGTATCAAAATTTGAACAATACAATAATGAAATTAAAATATATGTAAGGCCTATATTTAATTTGAAAAATAAAATGTAGGCTTATGCATACTGTAGAATGAAATTTCTATGATCACCATTACCGTAATTTAAACGTTCCAGAAAAGTTTCAAATTGTAGTCAAACAAACAAGAAGAAATATCATGCTTCATGTTTGTTGAGCCAGGTTGTCAAAGTTTTATTGACGTCTCTTTGCTTCTCTGATGTAAATCATGTTACATGTCCGGCAAATAATCGCGTCAATAAGATTGGTGGCGGTACATGTAAATTTATCAGTAATTTTAAACATAGCCAGACGGAGTAAACATGTTTACAGGTATGACATCTCGATCTGATGCATGATACAGTAGCTCCATCAGTACAAGTTTGTTTGATTTTAGAATGTACTCGTTTTTTAAATTCCCATCCCTCTTGTACACAAGTAGCGGTGGGGTAGAGAATTTTTTAGTTACGTCATCATTAATTCGGTAATTCGGATTTTGAAATTGTCCGCAATTATCTCAAAATATGGCCGCCTTCCGTTTTTATGGGTATATATATATATATATAT